>PVJX010011242.1:0-54121 GCA_004027295.1 Dolichotis patagonum | reverse complement strand
TCTCCTTCAGGCTGCTGAAAGTCTGCCACACTCTCAGCTGCCCCCAGAGAGGGGCGGAGTTCTTGTTCTCCCAGCACCCCAAGTCAGCCACACTGTGCAGGTCCCAATGTGCCAGGGTCTCTCTCCTTCAGGCAGCCGAAAGTCTGTCACACTCTCAGTTGCCCCCCAGAGAGGGGAAGAGCTCCTTGTTCTCCTGGCACCCCGAGTCAACCGCATGGTGCAGGTCCCGAGGTGCCAGCGTCTCTCCCCTGCGGGACCCCTAAAGTCCTCCATACTCACCTGCTGTTTCTTTCTGATGAATTGACCATTCCATTTCTAAAGTTCTGAAATGGCCAACAGACCACAGAAAGAATTCTCTTTAGGCTCCTGTTTGAAACCAGCAGCTACAGCGATCTGCTGGCCTTGCTTCAGGGCCATGAAAGTAAAATTTAGCAATATTCTATTTGGGAAATTCCCACATGTAGCTAATACCTGCTTCATGTTTTTCATTGTCTCCAAGTTTAGATAATAGAACTGTCTCAAATATCCTACATACTGGTTTTTAAAAGTACTTTATTACTTCTGTAACAAATATATTTCCATTAAATAATTAAAACAGTATGAAAAACATAGAAGATCAGAACTGTAGAAGCACTAGTGTTGTTGCCAATGACATCTCCAGATACTTCTTATGAAACCATATATATGTGAAAATTGATGTGTAATTTTTGTGAAAGTGCATGCTTCATGTTATATTTTTTTCATTTGGTAATGTGTTATGACTACCAATCCCTTTTAAGAAATACTATTTTACTGACTATAATTTTCCATCATAGAACTGTACATGATTTAACTTGTTAATGGATGTTTAGGCAAATTTAGTTTTTCTAACACTATCTTGAATAGTGCTTTGATTCATATGTTTGTATATGAATATTTTTTATTTTGTGAAACTGTAAGTTCTTAAAAGTATGATTTGGCCCCTCTCTCTACCTGGAGGACCTTGGGCCAGTGAGAGCACAGGTGAGCTTTCCCTCCACTCAGAAGACCCCCAGTAGGCCTGCGAGATCCCCAGTGACACAGTAGGACCATGGCTGGGGTGCACACTATGGACAGTTAGGTCTGGTGGCCTTTAAAAGTCTGAAGCAGCAGCAACAATATGAGCCAAGGGTTGGTTCATATCAATACTCCTAGGCTAGTCAGCCTGGGACGAAGCCAGGACTCACCCAACTGGCCCCACAGGAATTCAGGTGACTGGCCCGTCCTCTACACTGTGTGACCCTGCAAATATGTGAATACCAGCCATGCAGTAGGACCCTGACTAAGATGAACGTGATGGTCAGGCAAGACTAGTGAGATCAAAAAGACTGAAATATGAACCAGGAGGTGAAAATGACAAGAAAAAGCCAAATGCAATCTCAGACCTCCAGTCTTATCTGAAACAATTGCAGGAAACATTGATATGGAAGACATTGGAAAAGATACACATGACATTTCTGAAAAGATAGCAAGTGAAATAAAGGAATTCACGCTGCTATAGAGTAAATCAGATCAGAAATCTCTCAGGTAAACAAATGACAAGTTTAATGAGGAAATTGCTCAGAATAGCTAGAGAAGACATAGATTAAAAAAAAAAGAAATAGAGGAACATGGGTGTCTTGGTTACTTTTCTCTGGTTGCTAGGACAAAATAGCTGACACCCAAAATGAAAGAAGGAAAGGTTTATTTAGCTCACTGTTTGTGGAGGTTTCAGTCCACAATCAGCTGGCTCCAAGTGGTGGCATGGCACTGGGGCAACACTTCAGGGCAGCAGCCAGCAAAAGCAGCCACAGCAAAAGCGGGGGAAGAGCAAGCCTCTTTTCCTCCCTTAGAGTGTATGCAGACCACCCCCCGACTCCCAACACAGGTGCAGCACTCACAAAATCCCTGCGCCCTCCTCTCGCACAGGATGAGGATATTTACAAAGTAAGGATCCTGGTTGCTTGCTGAGTCTCTTAGTTAAGCTTCTATTTTTAAATTTTATTTTAAAGGGGTAAAATTAAACACAACAAAACAGAACAGAATAGGACATAAGAAAGCATAAATTTCAAAGCTAGACAGCCAGAGATCTTTACTATCTGTCATATTGTCTCTTGTTTTCTTCCAAATGGTTGTCCATATCTTTGTATACGGGGAGTTCATACTAAAAAGCATAGCCAATCTTTTCACAAGATGTGTAGTTTACTGGCTTCCACTTGCTAAGTGGGGTAGGGCATAGGACGGGACAGAACGACATGAGATGTTTGAATCTCAGCCTGCGGGCCGGCAGGCTCACAGCTGCCCCCCAGAGAGGGGAGGAGTTCCTTGTTCTCCCAGCACCCCAAGTCAACCACATGGTGCAGGTCCCGATGCGCCAGGGTCTCTCTCCTTCTGGCGTCCGAAAGTCTGCCACACTCACAGCTGCCCCCAGAGAGAGGAAGAGCTCCTTGTTCTCCTGGCACCCCGCGTCAACGGCATGGTGTACGTCCCGAGGCGCCAGGGTCTCTCTCCTTCTGGCCGCAGAAAGTTTGCCACACTCACAGCCGCCCCCCAGAGGGGCGAGGAGCTCCTTGTTCTCCTGGCACCCTGAGTCAACCGCATGGTGCAGGTCCCAAGGCGCCAACGTCTCTCTCCTGTGGGCCGCTGAAAGTCTGCCACATTCACCTGCTATTTCTTTCTGATGAATTGACCATTACATTTTCAAAGCTCTGAAATGACCAACAGACCACAGAAAGAATTCTCTTTAGGCTACTGTTTGAAACCAGCAACTATAGCAATCTGCTTGCCTTGCTTCAGGGCCAGTTAGTTAAACTTCTAAACTCAAGTTGACACCGTGTATCAACCATAACAATAGGAAAATGACAGAAACCTTGAATGACTAATATAGGAAAGAAATAGAATGCATGAAACAGATTCAAAGAGATTTGCAGGAAATCAATCATTCCATTGAAAGCTAGCAAAACCACTTGAATGAAACTGAAGATAGACTTTTGGACCTTGAAGACAGGATTGTAGCTAGTGATCGTGAAAGGAAAGATCTTTTAAAAATAACAAAGGACCACGAAATAACAATTCAACAGCTCAAGGTGATGCCAAGAAAAACAATATAAGACTGATCGTAAATGTAAAGGAATTTAAATTATCCCATATGTATTATCTTACCACAGTGCAATTAAATGGAAATTAATGGCAAAAGAAATCACAAAAACTCCCTAAACATATGGAAATTAAATAACACCCTCCTGAACAACCAGTGGGTCACAGATGAAATGAAAGAAATTAGTATCTGCAATCAAATGAAAATCAGATGCAACCTGTGGTATGCAGTGATAGCAGTCCTAACAGGGAAATATATAGTAGTGAATTCTCACTTCAGGAAAACAGAATGAATCCAAATAAACAACCTAATGCTGCACCTCAGGCTTCTAGAAAAAGAAGAACAAGTTAAGCCCAAAGCTCATAGAATGGAGGAAATTACAAAGATCAGAACAGAAATTGATACATTTGAGACTAAGAAAACAATATAGAGAATTAATAAAGAGTTCTTTGAAAGAGTAAACAAAATTGATAAACTAGCCAGCCTTATCAAAGAAAGAAAGAGAAAAACTCAAATTCATGAGGAATGAAAAGAGTGAAATAAGTGCAGATCCTGTAGAGATATTCAGAAGATCATCAATACCTACTTCAAAATCTTTACTTGCCTAGGCTGGAAAACATGGAAGAAATGGAAAGACTCATAGAAACATGAATTACAAAATCTGAATCAAGAAGATGTAAAAGTTTTAAGCCCAGGTCCTGATGGATTCATGGCTGAATTCTACAATAAGTTTAGAAAAAATTTAATGCCAATACTCCTTAAACTCTTTAATGAAATTGAAAAGGAATCAGTTCTTCCTAACTCATTCCTGGAGGCAAGTATTACTGTGATATCAAAACCAGAGAATCACTCAACTAGAAAAGAGAGAACTGCCTAAGCCAGTCTGTCTAATGAACATTGATACAAAACTCTTCAGTAAAATAGTAGCAAAGAGAATGCAGCAAATCATCAAGAAGATTGTACACCATGACCAAGTGAAATTCATCCCAAGGAATGCAGGCATGTATCAACATTCACAAAATCAGTAAATGTAGTACACCGTATCAGCAGAGCCAAAGACAAAAATCACATGATCATCTGAGTAGATGCAGAAAATGCTTTTTTTTTTTTTTGGATGAAGTCCAATACTCATTCATGGTTTAAAAAAAAAAAAAAAAAAACAGAGAAAACCAGAATAGTCTGTACCTCAACCTGATAGAAGCTAACAGCCAACATTATACTAAATGGACAAAAACTGAAAGCTTTCACTTTAAAATTAGGAACAAGACAAGGATGTCCACTCCTATTCAATATAGTTGCAAAACTTTAGCCAGGGCAATTAGATGAGAGAGAAATAAAAGGAATAAGGATACAAAAGGAAGAAATTATCATTATTCACAGATGACATGATACTCTACATAGAAGACTGAAAAAAACTGCATCAAAAGATTACTAGAGTTAGTAGGCAAATTTAGCAGCATAGTTAGGTACAAAGTCAGCAGTCAAAAATCAATAGCTTTGCTGTATGCAGACAATAAACTCACTGAGAGAGAAGTTAGGGAAATAGTAACTTTCACAATAGCATCCAAAAAATGAAATACTTATGAATCTAACAAAGGATATAAAAGTGAACATTGCAGAACTCTGCAGAAGAGTTTCAAGAGAATGTGAGAAAATGGAAAGATATTCCTTGCTCATGGATAGGAAGAACCAACATTGTGAAAGTAGCCATACTCCCAATACTGTTATATAGATTTAATGCAATCCTGTGCAGAATACCATTAGTATACCTCAGAGACCTAGAGGAAGCATTCCTAAAATTCATTTGGAAACACATGAGACATAGAATAACAAAGAATCCTGGGCAACAAACGCAAGGCAGGAGGCATCACAATCCCGATTTGAAGTTATACTATAAAGCTTCTCTGATAAAGTCAGCATGGTACTGGCAAGAAAACAGACCTGGGGATCAGTGGAACAGATTAGAAGATGTAGACAAACTACAAAGACACTCAGCTGTCTTATCTTTGACAAAGGGGCCAAACATGTTCACTGGAAGAAAGATAGCCTCTTTAATAAATGGTGCTGGAGAAATTGGTTTTCTGCATGCCAGAGACTAAGACTAGACCCATGTCTATCACCATGTGCTAAGCTAAAGTCAAGATGGATCAAAGAGATGTACATGAAATCAGAAACACTATACTGGAGGATAAACTAGGTAGAAATTTTGAAGACATAGGAGCAGGCAGAGAGTTGATGAACAAAACCCAAACTGCACGGGAAGTACTTCAGAGAATCAACAACTGGAATCTCTTTTTACTAAAATGTTTTTGCGCGTCGAAAGAAATTACCAACAGAGTGAAATGGAAACACATATAGTTGAAAAAAAAATTAGCCAACTGTCCCTCCAAAAAAAGACTTCTGTCTAGAACATATAAAGAATTGAAAACAATCAGGCTCCCAAAATTCAAAGCCTCAATGAAAAAAATGGGCATCTGAGATGAATACACACTTCTCAGATGAAGAAATACAAATGGCAAATAAATATATGAAAAAAGTGCAACATCCTTGGTCATTCAAGAAATGTAGATTAAAACAACACTGAGATTCCTTCTCATCCCAGAAAAAAATGGTTATCATCAAGAAGTTACCCAGTAACAAATTCTGAGGGGCTGTGAGGAAAAAGGAACCTTTCTGCATTGTTTGAGGGAATGTAGACTGGTACAACCACTGTGGATATCAATGTGGAGATGCATCAAAAAAACCCAAACAAACTAGGATTGGCGGTCTGGATTGATTCAATCAATCCAGATTGATTCAGTGTGGGTATTTTTACAGGAGAATTAAAAACGTCATACCACAATGATATATGTGCACCTATGTGTATTGTAGTACAATTTGTAATAGCTGAATCTTGCAAACAACCCAAATGCCCATCAATCACGGAATGAATAAAAATGATGTATTTTTATACAATGGAGTACTACTCAGACATAAAGAAGGGTAAAGTTGAGGCTTTTGTAGGTAAATGGATGCAACTTGAGACCATACTCTTAAGTGAAATAAACCAGACACACGTCTAAAAATTGTGTTGTCTCCCTAGTGTAACAACTGAAAGAGTAAGATCCAAAATGTACAATAGCTATTGTAAAAGGGCAAGAAACTGCTCAAAAGGAAAGAACATCTGGGATGGGCAAAAGGAGAAAAGGGAAAAGATTATATATAAACATGGTAGGTAATTATACTGGTAATCTTTGTTCATCAGAAAGAATGGTTTGTGCTTTCATTCTTTGATCAATTTTGCATGCCTATACCTTGTAATCTGAGCAACTACTTTGAAGATAACAACATGCAATGTATTAACCATTGTTAATCTCCCTGTTTTGTTTTGCAATTGTGTACATTTTTATTTTTTTAATTTTTAAAAAATAAGATTTGGGCTTTTAAAATTTATTGAAGCATTATTACTTTTTAAAAGTTTAATATTTTTTATTTTTAAGGTCATAGTACAGTTTTGTTGAAGTTACGTTTGTAATATCTAAATGTTATAAAAACAACCTAATTAGTACGTATGTTAAAACAGAGGTCTTGGCTTCTATTTCATGCTTGAAGCCTTTCATTTGCAGTTAATGGATTGATGAGAAGTTACTCAACCCAAAACAGAAAATTTAAAGGTTAATTACTAAGAGCAAGGAAAAATGCCAAAACTGATGGAAGTATAAGAAGACTGGAAAAGGTGTAGAAGTGGTTTTTAACCCTTAACTCTATTTAAAGGCCATTGACTGGACCTGAAGTCAAATGAACTTAAAATTAGCAGGAGCAGGCCGGGGGATTTAGCTCAGTGGTGTTAAGCGCCTACCTGGCAAGTATGAGGTCGTGAGTTGGATCCCTGGTACCAAAAAAAAAAAAAGATTAGAAGGAGGAAAGTGTACGGATTCAGTGTTTGGTTTGTGTATGTGCATCTGTGTGTCTGTGTGTGCCTGTGTGCGTCACGGGAGCCCCCAAAAGAGGTGGACCCAAGGAAATGACAGAATCTGTATTCCTGGATATTAGGTTGAACAGAGAGAGGCAGTTATGGAAAAGTAGATAAACTGTGGGAGACTAAAGGAAGATAAAAATTGTTTTCATAATATGTGTTTGTATAGAAGTTTCTAGATTATGACTTCAAAAAATGTTTCGTTTCTTTGATACAAGGAGGATATCTTTCTTCTGGGATTTTTTTTTTCTTTTTAATTTTCTTTTTGTCAGGAATAAAAGAGGAAGATGAAAATGTTCTCTTTGCATCTGTGCCTTTGATACCTTAAGCCCAAAGTAATATGTTAAAGAGGGATAGTTAGAGTACTCTTCAAGGACAGATGGAAAAAACCAAAAACAAACAAAAAAGGTTTCAGAAAAAACCTTGGAGTTAAATCCTAATTCTTTGTCTCACTAGTTTCATGTCTGGGGGAAGCTTTTTGCCTGCCCAAGTTAATTTATATTCGCCTAATAGTGCTAATAAGATACCATGGCATTCTTTTGAGGATTAAATAATAGTAATAATTATACCATATTTTGAATAATATATGTGCCAGACCTTGAATTATTTATATATCTTTTATCTTTTGGCAAACATATATTAATTCTCACAAACTTGTAAAGTATAGGTAAATTTCACTGATGAGGAAATTAAAACGAATTTTCTAAGTTGCCCCAAGCAGCACAGCTAATAAATAAGTGGCAAAGCCAGAATTTGACAGTGAAGTCTGACCCACCAAAGCTGGTGATTTGAAACACCAATCTCTATGCTTACAAACCACTGTCATTTAAAAATAGAGAATGAAAAGAGAAGCTGCAGACTGGAATACTTGCTAAACATAGCAGAAGAGGGAATGTCATCTAAAATTTACAAAGAACTCATAAAACCCAACAGAAAATGAACAGCCCAGTTTTTTTTTAAAGAACAAAAATTTTGAACAGATATCTTGTCAAAAAATAGCAGATAAGCTTAGGAAAGGATGCTCCATGGGAATTATTACCAATTTCGGAAGACAATTGGTAGTTTCTTACAGAATACACTGTAGGATCCAGCAGTTATACTCTGGTAGTTACCCGCATGGGTTGAAAATATGTCGATATAGAAACTTGTACCTGCGTGTTTATAGCAGCTTTTCTCATAACTTGAAAACAATGAACATGTCCTTTGTTAGTTGAATGGATAAACTGTAGTGCATCCAGATAATGGGATATTGTTCAGCACTAAAAAGAAATACACTGTCAAGATATGAAAAGATCCAGGAGAACAGTAAGTACATATTACAGAGTGAAAGAAGGCAAAAGAAAAAGAAACGTTTGCATATTTTATGATTCAAGTCCTTGACATTCTGGACAAGGCAAACAAAACCAAGGAGGCAGTAAAAAGATAAGTGTTTGCCAGGAAGTGGGGGAAGGAAGCGGTGAGCAGGCCAGACGCAGCAGAGTGCACTAAACTTCTGTATTATGTGGTAGTGCCCTGGCATCCACCTGTTGAACCCCCAAGATGTGCAGTGCCAGCTGTGAGCCTCATTGTGGACTGTGCACCTAGTGTTACTGGTGTGTTCACGTAGTCTCAGTGGACTGCTGATAGTGGGGCAGGTTTCGCATGCCGGAGGACATGAGGGAACAGTACTTTCTGTTCAGTTTTTCTGTGATGTTAAAGTGCTCTAGCAATCATTTGTTAAAATAAAATACACAGCTTCAGTGTGATGTTTCTGATACTTCACTTTGTAGGCTCAAAACAAAGAGACCAATGTTTTGGCTGCTGCAAAGGTGATTGACACCAAATCTGAGGAGGAACTTGAGGATTATATGGTTGAGATTGATATATTAGCATCTTGTGATCACCCAAACATAGTCAAACTTCTAGATGCCTTCTATTATGAGAACAACCTTTGGGTAAGTGTTTTCTATTGATCTGTGGGGTAACCAAAATGACTTACTTGCCTTAACAGGTTGGGAAAGCAAGCCTGTTTTATGTATTACCTCTTCTGTCTGTGTAGTTATTTGGATGAGACTTGTTTGCCTACAGAGGCATCACTAACAGCAGTTATCCTCAGCTTCAGCACATATGTACGTGTTCATATAATTTTCAGGTTATACCAGTTTAATTGTGATTGTTAGACATTAAATCCTGGTGAAAAAACTTGGTTAAGAATATTAAATAGTACATTTCTCAAAATAATGAAATTAGATATACTTGTTTATAATTTAATTTTAATGTTTAAGATTTGTTTTAAAGAAATTACTTACTTTTTACCCTAAAACTTTTGTAAATGATATAATAAACTCTAAAATATGTTAATATTAAATATTTATATGTTATTAGGTTCAACTTTAGTGATGGTGGCTAAGTTGTATGTATAGATTTTGTTTGTTTTTAGGAAAATAGGCACAAACAGATATAGAAATAAAATGTTACTATTCATTATGATTACTAGCCAGTCACTTGTTTTATACTAACTTAGTTTAATCAAGAGAGTTTTTTAAAATGAAGTTTTAGGACCGGGGATGTAGCTCAGCGGCATAAGCGCCCGCTTGGCAAACATGAGGTTGTGAGTTCAATCCCCGGTACCCCCCCCCCAAAAAAAAAGAGTTTTAGTTTTTCTCCTTGAAGAAGCAGCAGCAAAGTGTCTAGGAAGAGTAAGGAGCATAAAGAATGTCTTACTGGAAATCAAGATGAATAAACACCTCCAAAAATATTTTTCAAATAATATTAATTTGAAAGACATTTATAATTGGCAAACATTCTTATATTGTTATAGTGAGGATAAAAAATATAGAGAGTTACATAGTTTGTTAAAATGTTATTTTTAAAAAATTACTGTTGTGGTGACTTTTAAGATACTGTAGTTGTTCAATGCTCTAACGTAATAGTTCCAAAGATTATAATGAAAATACACTTAGAAAATTTAATAAATCTTCACTTGGGACTATGAAAGTATAAAACTTTGGATTACTGTTTAATAGGAGACACATATTAATAAAAACCACAATAAATATAAAAATTATAATTGTTATAAGGGTTAAGAAGGAAAGAAAAAAAAAAAGAAGGAAAGGTGTATGATATCTTGCCACAGGGTCAAGAAAAGCACCCATTAACAATGATAATTGAGTTAGAATCCGAAACTCTATTTCTTTTTAAAACTAAAGTCTTTATGTATTTTCAGGATTTACTTTTTATTTTTTGTGATACTGAGGATTGAACCCAAGGCTTGCACATGGTAGGCAAGCACTGTACCACTGAGCTATAGTGCTAAACCCTTATTTTGTTTTTTGAGACAGGGTCTGTCTGAGTTACCTAGGCTGGGCTCAAACCTTGGATCCTCTTGCCTCAGCTTCATGAGTAGCTGGGATTATAGGCATGTTCTACTATACCCAGAAGAATTTATTATTAGCAAAGTTAATGTTTTTATCACTTAAATTGTAGCAGTTACCTTAAAATGAGGATAATGAATTCTTTGAGTAGTGACAAAATAGATATATAATACAGTACTAAATAAAAATCTTGTGTCTGGTAGTTTTAGAGGACACTAAAAGTGGTCCTAAGTGAAAATGTATGTGCTTCCACAGTGTGTTTTCTTTGGTATTTCTTAAATGTTTATCATTTAAAACTTGTAACTATTGACAGAGAGACTCTTAATGTTTAGTATAATATTGTTTCCATGACCTAAACCATTTGATAGCTATTTCTTTGTTTTTGATAAATTGAAGAAAAATTTTGAAACTCAACATAGTTTTTAGACACATGCTTTTTTATTTGCATGCAGATCCTCATTGAATTTTGTGCAGGTGGAGCAGTAGATGCTGTGATGCTTGGTAAATACTTTTTTATTCTTTATGTTTGTATCTTAAATTTAAAAAGATTTCAACCATTTATATATATATATAATTGTTGAGTGAAATTCAATGAATTAATAAATTAATTTAATTATATTTTAAAATTCTTGGATAATTATAATACAAGTCAAAAATTAAACTGAGATGTTGAGTGTTATGTCAGTATTCTTTATAGATACTTAGTTCTAAAATAAATTCACTGTATATTTGACAAGACCACATTTGACATTTGACAAGACCACAGTGCTGGTACATATTGGAATGTATAAAGCGTGATGGTATGCTTTCATTGTGTAAGAATGCAGATTTTTTTTTTACTTTGTTCTTGTAGAACTGGAGAGACCTTTAACTGAGTCCCAAATACAAGTAGTTTGCAAGCAGACTTTAGAGGCATTGAATTATTTACATGATAATAAAATCATCCACAGAGACCTAAAAGCTGGCAACATTCTCTTTACCTTAGATGGAGATATTAAGTTGGGTAAGTTATTCACCTAAAAAAATTATTTGAATTTGTGCTTTGAGATTTCTCCCTATATGTATGTGACTTAATGTTGTTTTATTACTAAATATGTGAAACATGGAGAATTATTCTCTACTAATTTTTTAAATACCTCCTTGGATAAATATCCATTAACTCCCAGAATTCTTAGATATGGACACCTAATTTAAAGACAGCTTTAAAAAAGAAAAGAGGGTCGATTTTTATTTTCAAAAGGGCAAATTTTTAAACGTGTAGTTAAAATTTTTTTTCTTAAACTTTTCTTTATAGACTTAGAACTTACAAATATTTTGCTTTTAGAATATAGTATAGTTTACTCAGGTTTTTTTTTTCCCCCTGGATGTGGTGCTGGTACTGAGGTTTGAATCCAGGGCCTTTCCACTAAACTATATCCCCAACCCTTTGTGATAGGGTCTCACTAAGTCACTGAGGTTACTTAGGCCAAACTTTAATTTGCAATCTTCCTGTCTCTCAGCATTCCAGAGGGCAGGGATTAGAGACATGTGCTACCATGTCTGGCTTCAGTTTTGTCTTGATTTTCAGAATTTGTGTTTAGCAGATCTTTTTCTGTTTTATACTTTGTTGGTGTGGTACCTTTGGCTAAACTAACAAAGTATCTTTACATTTGAAAAGATATCTAAAATAAGTATAAGAACTAGCATTTTAATTTTTTTTACTACAAAGGAATAAATGATTAACTTTCCATAAGAAAAATGAGATACAGATTTTAGATTAGGGATTAATTAATATCATATGTGTGCATACGCACATATACATGCAGAAGGAAGAGCTATATCCCTGTTTAAATATACCCAAGATATGAAATCAAAGAATCTAGTGATGAAGTCTGAATTTGTGTATTTTGGAAGGATATTAAAAAGACAACATATACTCAAAGACCATAATGGTAACAATGATTATACTTTATCATGAAATTTAAACAAGTGATAAATTTTATACTTTTTAATTGTGACATAAGTGCAAATACAGAAAGCCACAGAAAAAACTGTATAGTTTAGTGACTTAGTAGCTTTATAGACAAAAGCCTTAAAATCAACACCTAGATTAAGAAATCAAACATTGTCAGCCACATATATGTTCTTCCATGTGACCATCTCAGTCACCATCCTTTCCTTGTCCACACTCTTGGCTTTTATAATAATCACTTCCTTGTGTTTTTTTGTGACTCATTTATCCTGTGTTTAACACCCTGTGTCCAGATGTTAAAGTTTAAACTTGCCCAAATATAAATTTTGATTTTTCTTTTGTCATCTTTAATTTATAGGTTCTACCTCAATCCTTTTCTTTATGATATATATTCCTCTGGCTGCAATATTATATCCAGGGGACCAATACTTGATTCTTTAGGGCTAAAAAAAATACTACATTTTACAGTGGTTTGTGACCTCTACCTCGAAGGCGCATGGTACAGATACACTATATCTATGCTATTAAAATTTGATGGGTGCAGGAGTGATTAGGAAAAATTGTCTGCAATTAATACCCTCCTCAAAGAGGGTATTGATGAAAGAAAGGTGAAAAACATTGATCCATGCACTTAGGCCAGTGATGGTGAACCTTTTAGAGATGAGGGCTCAGACTGTAAACCAAAACCTACTGATTCATTACAAAGCACCAACACTGCAATTAAACCTGAACACTGAGGTTTTAGTTTAGAACAAACAACTCAGCTGGGCATGATGGCACATGCCTGTAATCCCAGAACTTGGGTGGCTAAGGCAGGAGGATTCCCTGGACTACGTAGTAAGTTTGAGGCCAGCCTGAAATACACAGCAACACTTTGTGTCATTAAAAAAAAAACCAAAAAAACTCATAATAACATCTTTTGTCTTAAAAAACAAACAAGAAACACACACACACAACATACATACTGAGGGTTCACCACTGCTGAGCTGCGGCTGTTTGACCTGGAGCATTTTCCTTTATCTATTTTGCATTTTCAATGATTCCAGTAAGCTCCTCGTTATTTCCTTTAAATTGGCAGATGAATCCAAAGGTGTGGTGAGTCTCAAATCTGATCCTTAGCTAAGATGAAATGGTTTTTAAGTTCTTTCATCAAGAAGCACACAATATATACTTTTTACTCTTCCTTTTGTTTCAAATATTACAAACAAGTCCAGCTATAAATCAAAATTAAATTTATCCACTTTGATATCATTTTTAAAAACTCAGCTATATGTAGTCAACACTGGTTAATCCCTAGATTTCTTCTTTGATTTGGATTGTAAAATGAATTCTACATTGTTTTCATTTATTATTTTGATAATTTTGATGTAATCATTTTATTTTCATTTATTATTATAAATTAACTAGTTATCTAGAGTTACAGTTTATACAGAAAAGACAGAAAAATATTTTTAAGCATTTAAGTTAATAGGTTGGTTCTTTGATAGTTATCTGAGCTCTAAACTGAAAAAGTGGGTTAATAACTGATAAAGCTGTGATGTTGCTATTCTTTATAATTGAAATGAGAAAATGTAAAGTCTCTAATACTCCTTTTTGTGAGAAAGTTGGTAAGAATGCTGTCATAAAGGCTACTTTCATGTAATTTCTGTTTTTCACACCATAAAAAAAGATGTCTGGAGATTTAATTGCAACATAGCACTAATTAGGGTTTTCTTGAAATGTATAAGCTATTTTAAAATTACTGATTTCAGTTCTTAAGAACATATTATTTGAAGATGTCTGAAGATGGTCACCTTAAATTTATTAATGATGGAAACTTCGGTAGTGTTGGAAAGTGGTAGAATGATAGTGGTCAAGATTAGAATGTAGAGAATTTATTTCTTTATTTTGCTTACCCTTTAACAAGAGTATATTTATTGAAGATTTGAAGTGCTCACCTCTACTTCTCTGTTGAATATAATTAACTATGTTTAAAAACTATTATTAATGCTATTGTGTAATTTTTATTTCAAGCCGATTTTGGAGTATCAGCTAAAAACACGAGGACAATTCAGAGAAGGGATTCTTTTATTGGCACACCATATTGGTAGGTATCAGTTTTTATGGATTTACAGTATTAGTCATGTCAGCAGTTTTTTTCACCCTAGTACTGGGCAGAAATCCAGACTCCAGAACTTTCTCACTGAACTGCATCTCCAGCCCTTTATTTTTTTATTTTGAGGCAGGACTTGCTAAATTGCCCAGGCTGGGCTTGAACTTGTAATTTCCATCCTAGACTCCCAGAGTGTTCGGATTATAGATGTTCGCCACTATTCATGGTTAGCAATTATTAGTGCTGATTAATTTGTCCACATTATTTTTGTTTTTATCTATTTTTGTTTGTTTGTTTTTTTGAGACAGGATCTTACCATGCAATTCAAGCTGGCCTTGAACTCACTGTATAGTTCAGGCTGGCTTCAAACTCATGGCTATCCTCCTGCCTTGGACTCCCAAATGTTGAGATTACAAGCATGCACCACCACTCCTAACTGTGTGTGTAATTTATTGTACTGTCTTGTGGTTTTCAGCAACTGTGTCTAATTTAAACATCTTAACTTCCAATCCTCTCTCCTCCTAGGATGGCTCCTGAGGTGGTCATGTGTGAGACATCCAAGGACAGACCATACGACTACAAAGCTGATGTGTGGTCCCTGGGCATCACTTTAATAGAAATGGCTGAGATAGAACCACCTCATCATGAGTTAAATCCAATGCGAGTGCTGCTAAAAATAGCAAAATCCGAGCCCCCCACGTTAGCACAGCCATCAAGATGGTAAACTGTTCTAAACCAAGCTTTTTAAGAAGCAAAACTTGCTGTTTCATTCTTGTAATTTTCCAAGGGTATTTAATTTTGGGTATATGGTACAAAGACCATGTGATATTCTGGATATATTTTCAAGATTTAAGGACTATAAAAACAATTATAACTAAGTTTTCCATGTATTTGAAAATTTGAATGAGTCAAGCTCTGCTTGAAAGGTGTTTTCTGCACTGTGAGAAAGTGAGGCATGTATGTGGTTGTGGAATTTAGTGTAATAGAATTTTTGGCATACTTGTGACTATGTGGCTATGTCTCAGTGACTGTGTTCCTATTTAGATTTATTTCTATTGTGTATATTCAGAAGAATAAGTTTTATAAAATTTTATTCTATTAGTTTTCTAATGTTAATACCATTCATACATGATGAAACTTAAATATGACTTATCCAGGGATTTTATTTGAATATCATTGTTAAAATTTTATTTTGAAGGTCTTCAAATTTTAAGGATTTTCTAAAGAAATGCTTAGAAAAGAATGTGGATGCCAGGTGGACCACATCTCAGCTACTACAGGTAAAATAGGGATAGAATGACAACAGCAAGCCATACTGTTTCAATGTCTCTTTTAAAAAGTGCACAGATTCATTCATTGTGTTCTCTTTGCATTTGAGTTTATCTACAGAAAGTCAAAATATGTAATACAATAGTTTGAATCTGCTTTATAGACATACGCTGCAACACCTAACAGGCATTCAGTTTATAAGTCATTTCTCTTGTGCTTTATTTGGTTTAATTCCTTTCACTTTCATTATGCCTCTAATTACTAGAAAGCAGGTACCTTTGGGCAAGGGCCATTAGCTAATTAATTTTTAAAATGTCTCTTATAGTGAGAATAAGTGTTGGATACATATAATTGAGTTTTAAAAATGATATTAAAGTGATTGAATAAATTTAATTTTGGTTTATAGCTGGAGCTGTTTGTAATATGTGAAGCAAAAGTTTGTTGAATCAGTAATATTTATGGGAAGACAAATAGGATAACAAATTTCAGGACAATCACTGTATTAGGAATTATTGTGTAGCTCCTGCATTGTAGTGTTTTAGATCGATCTATTTACGGAGTGGGGAAAAAGCAGGAAAAAGTTATCCTGTGTGTGCAGGTCTATGCCTAGAGCATGCATTTGAAGGCCTTGGTCTGTGGCAGGTGCTGTTGTGCACTGAGTGTAGAGAGATGGATGAAACATCTTCTTTAAGAATATTAAAGCAATCTCAAACACAAAACAACACAAGTATTTGTAGATGCTTTTCACAATTCTAAGGCTTTTTGTGACTTTAAAAATTGAGGTTTTGATATGATTATATAGATATAGATATTTGTTACTTTTTTTTTGTTGTTGTTGTTTTTTTGTTTTTTTGTTACTGGGGATTGAACTCACAACCTTGCGCTTGCCAGGCAGGTGCTTAAGCCACTGAGCTAAATCCCCAGCCCCAATTGTTACTTTCTAAGAATCAATGATGCACTGACTTGCTTTAAATTTTAATTTTTGTATTACGGACTTTTCAGACAAACAGAAAAATACATGCACAAGTCATCAGTTTTGACAAATTTTCTTCAGATTCCTAGGGAAAAAAGCACAGATCCAGTTACAGGCAACTGTGACTGTTGTTCAGTCCCTTCCCTCTTCTTTCCTTTCCAGGTACTTAACATCCTCTGAAGTTATTTGTGCTTTTCTTACATAGCAATTACATTTTCAGCATGTAAGGATGCATTTTCTATGTGTTGGACACTTTACAAAGTAGCTCGGTTGTTACAGAGCATTCTCTTTTTAATGATCAACAGCATCCCTTTGTGACTATTGATTCCAACAAACCAATCCGAGAACTGATTGCAGAGGCAAAGGCTGAAGTAACTGAAGAAGTTGAAGATGGCAAAGAGGAAGATGATGACGAGGAAATAGAAAATTCTCTGGTCAGTATTTGGAAGGAAATACCCTTTAATAAGTTTTTAAGAGTAGAGTTTTGGCATCTGAACCTGTATCTTGGGGGTTAATACTTTTAATTTTAGAGGTGAAAACAAAGTTGTTCCTTGCTGTCCATTTTTATCATGTTAGGTTGAAACTATTATTTAACGTATATTATCTGAATAATTATCATTATTTTTATAACTTCAACTTTTACTGAATGTAGGTATCAGACTATTGTTATATGTGTAAACATTGTTTTGATCATTATCTTGAGATCATGTTTTAACACTAAAAATATATAAAATCTTTTTTAGCCGATACCTACAAATAAGCGTGCCTCCTCTGACCTTAGTATTGCCAGCTCCGAGGAAGATAAACTTTCACAAAATGCTTGTATTTTGGAATCTGTCTCAGAAAAAACAGAACACAGTGCTTCTGGAGATAAATTGAGCAGCAAAGTTCTTAATGAAAAACCTTGCACTGGTGAACCTGAAAAAACCGTGGAGAGTGTTGAGGAACATGCACACTTAGGAACTGTGGCTGAACTCCCTGATAGAAAGACGGAGATCCCGGAGAATGGGAGAGAGGAGAAGAGGCCCAAGCTCGATCATCTGCCTGACACGGAAGACCAAGAAATGGCAGACATTAATTCAGTCGGCGAAGGAGAAGAGAATCATGCAGTCACTTCAGAAACAAATATTGAACATAATTTGAAACCTGAGAAAGAAAGGGATCAGGAAAAGCAACTGCTACTTGAAAATAAACTTGTAAAACCTGAAGATAGTAAAGATACCACTATTCAAACAGTGGATTTAGTATCTCAGGAGACTGGAGAAAAAGAGGTGGATATTCATGTGATTGACAGTGAAGTTGTGCATGCAGTGGAAGACACACATGAAAAAATGAGGAAAGATGACACAACTCAGAAAGATGTGATTAGTGATACAAGCAGTGTGGTAAGAAGAAATGAAGAAATAGGTGCTGCTCAGAAGGCAGTTGAAAACAGTGCTGAGGGTGTTCAGAGTGATGATGGGAAAGAAACGGTTGAAGGAGCCCAGATACTAATCAATAACGCCACAGAGGGTCCCAAGGCTGGTGGTACTGAAGAGATTCCTCCTCTTACAGAAATCACAGAGACGAATGACATGGATCAAAAATTTGTGGAAAATAAACATGAGAAACAATTACCCATCAATTCAGAGACCGTCCTAGACACCAGCGAGGAACCCGGGGCAAGTGAAGTTCAGGAAGTTACTGAGTCAGGTAGCCCCGAAGAAGTAGAAGTGAGAGGTGCAGTGATTGAGACGGATGAAGAGGATGTGGGAAGTGAAACTCAGGGTGCTCCAAAGGCTGTTACTCAGACAGATACAGAGAAAGAAGAAACCCCACGTGAAGCGCCAGCCGAAGCGGAACCTCAGGTTCCTACCCCTCTGCAGCCCAGTGAACTTCTGCCCGCTCCAATTCCCAGTATTAATATCAACTTGGAAGATGCAGAAAATAAAGGAGAAATAGGTGCTTTATTAAAAACTGAAACTGTCCTGTTACCAGAATCTGAGAATCAGAAGGAAAATGATACTGATTCAGGCACTGGTTCCACTGCTGATAATAGCAGCATTGACTTGAACTTATCCATCTCTAGCTTCCTAAGTAAAACTAAAGACAATGGGTCGATGTCTTTACAAGTAAGTGGGTGTGGGTCCTTGTTTGAGTTTTTCTTTGTCATTTTGGCAATTTAGATTTTAGTGATTTCTTAAAAATAAGACACTATTAAATCAGTATAATAGTGACCCAATGTATTCTTTTGCACTACTATAGTAATCAGTTAAAAAGAACCAAAGAGAGATTTTCTGGATGCAATCTTTATAATTTTGGATAGAACTTATTTTGAAAACTTGATACAAATGATACATTATAGTTGTTTAGTTTGCATATCTAGGTGCAAATTTAGCAGTACTCACTAAGGTATGAACTGAAAAATTAAAAGAATCATTTTTCCCCCTTTTTGTTCTGAGACATTTTTAAGTGTTTTATCACTACATAGTTCAGGCTGAACTCACTTTGAACTCACTTTGTAGCTCAGGCTAACCTTAAACTTGTAGTTACCCTCGTGTCTTAACTTCCTGAGTGCTGGGATTATAGGCATGCACCACCACGCCCAGGTAAGCATGATCTCCTTTTAGAGCACGTTTAGGATGTAAACAATCCTTGACTTACTACTGGTTCCTACAGGTGACCAGTCTTACTTTTTATAGCCTTGCTGCTCCTATGAGGACCACGGCAGGGAAAAAACAAAACCCAAACCTGCAACCCAGTACACATGATCTGTTAGAGCATAATCCTCTACATCCTGTGTTTAGGCTTAGCAGGGGAGCCTTGTAGAGCTTGGGATTGGCCCCAGGAATTAACGTCATTAAGAAAGACCCATGGAATTCCAATATAGATGGGCCATGGATTACCCTCTGGACAATACTTCTTAGAGTCTCTGTGTTGATAAGTAACAGGAGAAGATTGAGAAGCAACCCAGGAAAACTGACCTTGTGGCAGGACTCCAGGGTGTGACTGGTCACCTTGCCTCCATACCTCAGAGGATTCCATGTCTTGCCTAGATTTTCTTCTTTATTCCAGTTTACTTTGTTTCACTGACTGGAATTCTACAATCCAAAATTAATTCCGCCAACCCAAAATTAATTACATAATAGCTTCTTTTAAAAAGGCAAATACTTTGGTGAGAATTAAGGCAATATTAATGATACCATGTTAGGAGCAGAAGGAATGTGAAATGTGGAGGGTAAAGGAGGTACTTTTGAGGCATGCCAGTATTAGATTTAGAAGAAGTTTGAGGGAGGGGACCATAGTCCAGGATTTGGGGAGGAACAGGAGGACCTAGGGAACTGGAGGGTGCGACAGTATAGACAGAGGTCGCAGAGGATGATCAAAAGGTACCAGAAACAGGCTAGTTACAATTCTAATCAATTTTAAATTTTGTATTCTCACCTTCCAGTTTTGCTCTACTTTGTAACCTCTTTTCGCATGTCAAAACCAAGTAATTGTTTGCTCTCTATACTTAATCTGTTTGCCAAGATGTATTTGTAGGAATGTTATATTTATACTGTTTCTGTTTGTACTTTAAAACTTTTGGGTACCTGTTGAGAAAACAGAGTTTGGTCTTGATAAGGAATTTTAGGCAAGAGCTAGTAGGTAGATCTTGCACTTTGGGATATAGTGGCACACTGCCCTTCTAGTAACTGATATAGCATGTCTAGTTCTGGTCCTGGATAGAAGAGCACTTGTGATATTAATGTTATTGATTAAATAGCTTTTGATGCCCAGAACCTTTTCAGAAAACCCACCCAGCCACCATGTTTGGCCCAAGGAATTCATTTTAAGTGTTTTGTCAGTGAAAAAGCATAGGTATCTCAGAACTCACTAAAGTAAAAAAGTGAAAACATAATTGGCACGTAAAAGTCACTGCTTGTGCCTTATTGTGTACTGTCATTAAAAGTTTATGTGCACATTACCAAAATGCTGGTCACTATAAAAGATTTGACTTCTCCTGTAAAGTAAGTCTAAGTCAGATGAGATTTAAGATAATATAACTGGTTTCCCGGCACAGCGGTATCCCTTTATATTCATACTTCATAATTTTCATGGCTGTTCTGCTATTTTATTTTTAGAAATATGTTTTCTACATCCAGTACTCTGTATTTAAAGCCTAACTAAAATAAAATCTCACTTAGGAAACAAGAAGACAGAAGAAAACATTGAAGAAAACACGTAAATTTATTGTCGATGGTGTAGAAGTGAGTGTCACAACGTCAAAGATAGTTACAGATAGTGATTCTAAAACTGAGGAGTTGCGGTTTCTTAGGTGAGTAGAGAGTAGAGAAACAACCTTTCTTTTCCTTTTTTTTTTTTTAATCTTTTTGAGACAGAGTCTCTCTATACAGTTTAGACTGGCCTTGAACTCACTTTGTAGCCCAGGCTGGCCTCAAATTCACAGCAATCCTCCTGCCTCAGCTCCCTGAGTGCTAGGATTACAGGCATGCGCCACCATGCCCAGCTCTCACTCTTTGTTTAAAAAAATTTTAAAGCTTTGTAAAAACAGGTTTGGTTCCAAGGTGTAATTTTTGCAAGTCTTCTTCTTTGTCATTACTTTTGTCAGACGTCAGGAACTTCGAGAATTAAGATTTCTTCAAAAAGAAGAACAAAGAGCCCAACAACAGCTCAACGGCAAACTACAGCAACAACGAGAACAAATTTTCCGGCGCTTTGAGCAAGAAATGATGGTAACATCTTAGATTTTTTTACCAATTTGTCAATAATGATATTTAGTGCTTACAAAACAAACCACTAGTGAGTTTTAGAATTTGTTCTGAATCATTAGATTTTCCTGATTTTGTGTTGTATTTTTAGCCTTTATCTCTTTGGGGTTCTAAATGCCTTTTTTTAAAAAAATCCTTTTTTCTTGGAAGAATCTTCCAATTTCAGTTTCCTTATCACTGATTTCTGATGTGACAGAGTGTTTATTTTTTCCCAGTCCAAGTCTGCCATGAAAACTTGGCAGTATGAAGCAGATGTGCCTATTAGTGTTTCAGTTCAGCCTTTCAGTTTAGAATCTGTTGTCCTCAAGCCTGGCTAAGTGTTAGAACTTCTTAGGGGCTTTTTCAAAGTACTCTTTCTTCTCTGGCTCCTATAGGAAAGGCTCCAGATCCCTGTTCATTGCTGCTATAGAAAACAGTGCTAATTAGTTAAGGCAAGTTGTTGCTGAGTCCTTCAGTTTTTTCTCGTGTCCAGTTTTTTGTTTTTTTTTTTGGTACCGGGGGTTGAACTCATGACCTTGTGCTTGCCAGGCAGGCACTTGTGCTGTTGAGCTATATCTGTGGCCCTTTCCTGTCCAAAATTTAACAAGGAACTAGTAATGTGATGCAAAATATTATCATCTTAGGTCGATCATTTAGCTTAATGTAAGTTAGGAAAGAAATATTTGAAACACTATTTAAGTTTGCATGTAGTGCTGTGTGTTTTTAGGTGGTGAGAGGATTGTTTTGCGTGAAATGTGGTGTCATTCATTTTATGTTAGTAACTGCAGATTCTTAAGAAAATCATCAAGTTTAGTTTTCATTGTGTATTTTTATAGTATTTGTATTTTCTTTTGCAGGACTGTATGAAAGTTGTCTCTTTTCCCTCCAAATATTTTCCTAAATGTTTTGCATTTCAGTTTCTTAAAAAAGATTTGTTTGCAAATATTTATACCTGTATCCAAACTTACCTACTCAAGTCCTATACAATATAAGTAGGAATCTTTTGTTGAAACGATTGATCTATAATTGCAAATTATTTGTCTCAGTAGCATAGAGTGCTTATTTTAAGACTCTTAATGTAGAGTAAATCTCAAAATGATGAATAATGTGACATTAAAATGAATTTAGATGAGTCCTTCAATGTATTAAAAAATTTTGTTGAATGAATACTGTCATTTTTCTAACTTAAGAAGTCCACAGTATCTGGGTATTCTTCTGGATTGTCTAAATTTTTTAAACATTCTACTACTTGTATAATGGAAGTAAAAATGTTTTCCATGTTAGGTACTTCCTGAAAATTTTCTAAATACCGTAGGGTATTTGTATTTGATTTGTTTAGTATGAAAAGGTTATATCCTATCACTTAATTTAAATGCTAGTTATGTGCTTTTACTAAATATCTTCACTCTAATGAGTCAGTGTGCATGTTAGGAGAGTTAAATCATTGTAAGCTACAACATTTTACAGAGTAAAAAGCGACAATATGACCAAGAAATTGAGAATCTAGAAAAGCAGCAGAAACAGACTATTGAACGACTGGAACAAGAACACACAAGTCGCTTGCGAGATGAAGCAAAGCGCATTAAAGGAGAACAAGAAAAAGAACTGTCCAAATTTCAGAATATATTAAAGAATCGGAAGAAGGAGGTACGTCCAATTACCATTTTCAGTTAGTAGAACTATTTTTTAAAGTGTAAATTTAAGATTGCCCAAGGAAATAGGAGCAATACCTGATAGTTGAATACCATTCATTCCTTTATTCTGTCTTCCCCACTGTGATGGGGACGGCAGTAGTAAGATCAGGGGTTATGCTCATTCTACTACTGAGAAAACGAGTAAAAGAGGCGTTAGTGGCGTAATCAAGTTCATAAACCAGTCTAGAACACCTAGTCTAGCTAAACCTTAAGAAGGTGTCAAATTGTCTAATCCATATTCCAGCCCACCAGTCCTCATTTATTAATACAGTATTTTTCAAGAAAGCTTACTTCATTGGTATTTGCCAGTGGTACCAGTAGTTTATTTTCATATTTTTCGTCTTTAATTCATACTTTCAGCACATTTTTTGGATTAGCTTTATTGATTTGCTTGGACATTGTGCCAACCAAAACTG
Source organism: Dolichotis patagonum (assembly GCA_004027295.1). Lineage (NCBI taxonomy): Eukaryota > Metazoa > Chordata > Mammalia > Rodentia > Caviidae > Dolichotis > Dolichotis patagonum. Next base: position 30,594 of record PVJX010011242.1, on the reverse strand, counting down.
TTGAGTAACTTGAAATTTAAAATTATATCTATAAGCCTAACAAATTGGGAGGTACTTTGAGGAACTGAAAGTATAAAATAACTGTAAATCAGTTGATTAGGATGAGTTTATTTTATCTTTCCTAATGTGATCCCAAACTGTTACAGAATTTATTTGCAGTAATATTTTCTATAAAAGATTATCATTGATTCATAAGGATGATTTCCATTTATTAACGTGTCTTTTAATCTCCTAATTAAAACTATGAGAACTTTACCTCCAAGGAATTTTAAGAGATAATGTTATGATTTATTCTGCATCTTCAAAATAGGAGGTGAATTTATCTTTTAATGTTACAGAAGATCCCAGGGAAAAAATTATAAATTTACTGGATTAGAATTAAAAAATCTCAACCTTTGGGCTGGGGATTTAGCTCAGTGGCATAAGAGCCTGCCTTGCAAGTGCATGGTCGTGAGTTCAATCCCCTGTATCCATAAAAAAGAAAAAAACACACCAAAAAACCGAGTCTAAAAAATCTCAACCAAATTAGCAATACATTTTCATGTTTGTTACACACCGCAATCACTCAAATGCATTGACTTTAACATTTAAATTCTGAAGAAAAAAGTTAGAAACTATATAAAATTCCTTACACCTCCTGCTCTTTATACGTGCACAACCTCCTTCACTCTGCTCAACCTTAAAAGTGTGCTTGAGTTGTATTAAATAGGGTAGAGTTGAATGTTAGTGAAAACAGTGTTGATACATAATTTTACTTTATACGGCTACTATTTCTAAAAATTAACTTTACCATTTATTGTGTTTCATATACAGTCACTCTAACATTATAGGAATATTTTTAAATTTTCCTAAAATTATAGGTAGTTTGGGGGCTGGAGATTTATTTAGCTCCGTGGCATAAGCACCTGCCTTGCAAGTGCACAGTTGTCAGTTCCATCCCCAGTACCCCCCCCCAAAATTATGGGTAGTTTTTTTTCAAGAATTATTCTTTATATCAGATTAAATTAAAACTTTTACATTTAAATATATGACTTAATTCTAAATAAATAAGTTTCTGGTCAGTTACTGTTTTGAGTTACAGTTTTAGCGAGTCAAAATGTTTGAGATTATGTTACACATATTTTAAGTAATTGTGTATTTTTTCTTTATTGCTAAATTTCTTGCATTTGGGGAGTCTCTTTCTTTTATTGGTGATTTGGTTTCATGAGGGATTACTGGTGGGAAATTTTAAATACACTATGTTAAATCAGAATCAGTCTTTCTGACCATTGATGGCATGTGGTGATTTGGAATCTGGTTTCTTTTGGTGCTTCTACTTGTCATAGTTGAATTATAGAGCTATTATAAAGGGAATTCATAGCTAAGGTTTTAAAAGAAGGAACTATAAAATATGCTATATCTGGCATCATAACTCAGAGTTTACTAAACTTACTTAAAGTGTTTATATTAGTGATTTAAAAGTTGACAAGTCTGGCTTAAATTGTTAGCAAAGGAGAACATTACTGTCACCCTAAAAGCCTCATTAGACAACGTTCATTTTATCACACTGTGTAAAAAGGTGTGTTTTAGGGAAAAAGTTGAGTACCTATTTGTTTCTCCTTTGCAAATTCTAAGACATTTCCTCTTTTTTCTCCCCCTCACCCCAGTTTCATTAAGTGGATTTCATGTAGAAGTATTTGTTTGGTATTATCAAGCCAGTTATAAAAATTTGCACTTTTATAAGTGGCATTAGTTTTTCGTATGTTCACTGTTTCAGACAATATCAATATAATTTTATGATCTTTTTTAAGGTCAGTTGAGTTTATCGTCTGTAGTTTAGCAGTAGTGCAGCAAATAACCCTTCACAGATTGCCTTTGTTTCTTTAAGAGAAAATATGTGGTTAATTAAGCAACTAATTAACCTTTATGTGCGTAGTGTCCCTTTCTGCACTGAAATTAAGCATGCTCTATCCTTTTATTCCTTTTCACCAAACTAACACGCTAATGCATGTTGAAAGGAACTTTTAAACAGCTTTAATACTTGACTTGTCGCTTGTCTGCTCACATAATTGCTTGCTGTGGAGAAAGCATTATTTCCCCACTTCCTGCATGCTTATACACTGTAGGTTTTAAATGAAGTGGAGAAAGCACCCAAAGATCTGAGAAAAGAGCTCATGAAACGCAGGAAAGAGGAGCTTGCACAAAGCCAGCATGTTCAGGTAACAGCAGCAGCTTAACGCTACTAAAAACAGAAAGCAGAGTTTTCTCACAGCTCAACAGACCTGGCTGCAAGGGTAGATTTTTAACTGTAGTTATTATATGATGAATTTTTCCTCATCCAGAGATTCCCAGGACCTTTCTTTTAGTGCTAAATTTACACTATTGATGATATTGAAGTTGCTACTATGAAAGTGAGTGAATTGTTTAGAAAGTTGAATCCAGATGAAACAAATACGTCAATGCCAGTGTTTAATAGAAACATTTTAGGATAGAAAGGGGATGAGTATGTAAACATTTGCTGCTATTTCTCTAAAGTTTGAAACTAGAAGAAAAATGGTAAGTGGTAATGTTAAATGGTAGATTAAACATTATTTTCAAGCTTTACGACCACATAAGCAACTTTAGAATCAGATTTGGGCTGGGCATGGTGGCACATACCTCTGATCCCAGCATTCTGGAGGCTGAGACAGGAGGATCACCATGAGTTCAGGGCCAGCATGGACTACATACAAGACCCTGTCTCAAAAAACCAATTAACAAATCAGATTTTAAATATTAAGTATTTTTCTTTTCGATTTGTGAGCACAGTATTTATATGGAGTTAAGGAAACTTGATGTTAGATTATGATAAGGTTTTGTCATAAGATGGGTGACTTTTTTACAACAGTAAATTAATATTTTTAACAGAATTTCCCCATATGACTTTACAAGGTCTTTTATACTAATTAAGTTGAATCTTTTAATTAATTATATGTTCATCCTAGAGGCAAAGGTAGAGAAATGAGCTCTATTTTTAGTTAGAAATGTTAATAAAAAGAAGAGCTACGAAGTATATATTAATTACTGGTTTAAATTAGTCTTTTAATGTGTGTGGTTTTATATAGTTTTTAAAAGTGGTTCCAAACTTTCACCACTAGGGACCATGACTTAGATTGCTATAATTATTATTATTTTTTTTTTGTCAAGTGAGTTATTTTTAAACTGCCATTTGTTTGTCATTGTCATTTCAGAGGAGAGAATATGCTGTGAAAAATAAGGAAATTGTTATTTTAGAATTTAAAATTTAGTGAAGCTGGCTTATTTGAATAAAGTTAGTTTGCTTTGCTTTTTATTTTGCTTGCCATGAGCCAGTGAAACCCTTCTGCCTCGAGCTGCCTTGGGCATTCCTAGGTTAAGGTGGAGTAGCATACCCAGCGTTGACTGTGTGTCAGGTGCCGTTCTGGAGCTCTGTGTGCTGGCTCACTCACTCCCACCGCACAGCTCCATCGGAGAGGTGCAGGAGCAAGCACAGGCAGGGGAGCGACTTCAGGGCCACTCCTCTCCTAGCCATGAGGCCAGGACTCCGCACTGCACGCCTGGGCCAGCCCTCACACACCACACCGTGCTGCCCTCGGCTTCAGGGGGCCTGCTCTGCACTTCACCTAAACTCTCACGCACTCGGGCTGGTGGTTGTTGGCCGGTTCTCGTTGAAAACAGTGCAGAGGAAATCCTGGCTGGCCACGCTCTTACTTTTGGTTAATGTGGCTTCCCAACCAGGTAGTAAATGACACTATAGTCTTGCCTTGTAGAGGAGTACAGACTTCCTTCATTCTAACGGGTAATGCATCAAACTTGAGAGGTGAAATGGAGAATTTAGTGTTGAATGAATTCCAGGTGACCCAAGGCTTTGGTAAGTCTTCGCTGACTTTTCAAATAATTTTGGGGGCTACCCTACATTTTTCCAACTAAAACTGAAAGTAGTGGTAATATTTTCCTGTAAATTGGAGAGTTTAGACTGTAATAGATTTCAAAAGTATTTGCTTACCCCTGAGATGAAGCTATTAAAACTTGATAACTTTATAGTCTAAACTTTTTTTTTTGAGAATTCATTAATAATAGCTGTGTAGTTGTAGAGCTGGAATGTTTTAAAACCTAACGCAGTGGTTTTCAGACTGTTCTTTCAGGAGCTGTTTAGCAGGCAAGGACTGTGGGTCTGTGAGCTCCTGCTTCTACTTGAACTAAACTCGTACTGCTTTTCATGTTTTTTAAATACACTTTTTGGGTGAATTTTTAAAAAGGAGGTTCTGCTGGTTTAAAAAAAACAACAGCAACACACTAGAGTTTGGAAGTCCAAATGTTTCATTCTACAGATGAGAAAGAGTCCCCTCTGGTAATTGAATTGACTTGATTTAGGTTTCTAGAAACTAAACATAACATTTGTGTAATTATTGCTGACATTTACAGAAAGTCACTCAGATACATTCTCACCTGCGAGGTGCACTGTATTCTGATCCACAGGGCGTTGCTCAGGTCATGATTCAGTCGTTTCAGTTGTCATCCTGTGCAGTCTTCAACGCCCAAATGCAGGACGTAAGTCCCAAGTGCCTGTGGAGGATGCCTTCTCCTGCTCCTTGCTCTTCCTTTGGCTCACATGTGCCTTTTTGGTGTTGACTCCATTTGCTAAAGCCTGGAGAACTGACAGGTGATTATGTCAGTGATGATGACACTGTTAGTAGCCTGACGTGAACACTATGATACAGTGTCCTTTAGAGAGTTTTCTCATCTGATTCTCATCACCACCATCCTAATACAGGGATGGAACATATCCTTCTTACAGACGAAGAATTCAGGACACAGAAGGCTGAGTGGTCTGTGTAAAGCCACTTAAGGGATTAATGACAGAGCTGGAACTAGAGCACTTAAAATAGTGTTCTTTTCTAAATTTACCCCACCACAAATTTTAATTTGAGATTTTCATCCTTTTAAAGAAAAATAGGGGCCTGGGGATGTAGCTCAGTGGCAGAAGTGTCTGCCTGGCAAGTGCAAGGTCCTAAGTTCGATTCCCAGTACCCTCCCCAAAAAGTAAAGATAATAAAAGAAAAGTAAAATATCTTCTCAATAGTATTTTATAAGTTTTGCACATGTGAGAAATTGAGTGCTGTGATTAGATTTTTATCTTTGTGTGAAGTGATGTTTTGATTGCTTATGTTTATGTCAATGTTTTAATTATGGATATGGTCAGAAAAGCCATGCTAACATAGTGGTTTGAATTCCATTTAGCTCTAGTTTCCCTTTATTCGGTTGTCAGTACTGAACAATGAATTGCTATTCTTGATACTCTAGTTTTAATTAAAGTCTGGAGTTTGAGGCTGTATTCTTTCTCAGTTTCCGTATAGGAAGAGTAGCTCATTTGTAATTTTTGTTTGTGATGTTTGATATGCACAACTGGAATAGATAGAATACAGCTTTGATTTCAACTCCTCCTTTTCTCCCTCTTGCAAAATTAGACTTAAAAAAATTATTGCAAGATGTTTCACTCTTTTCACAGTCTTCTAAATGAATTAGCGAAACAAGGATTTTTTTTTTAAATGGGAGACATTATAAAGTACAATCACTTTTCTGATCATTGCCATTTGGAGTAAGTCTTTTGAGTTAAGGTAATCAAATTCTGTATAAATAACCCAAAGTATCATAACCTTTTCTTAGTTTCTAAAACCCAAAGTTGTAGTTTTGGTTCTTACAGTTATTTAACTAATAGGATAAATTCCTTATCAGAATTTAAATTTGTATTTTTAAAGGGAAGTCTTTTTACAATTTATGTGACCATTTTTTAAAATGACTTTTGGCCTTACTAGTTTTTTGATTGTTGTTGTCTGATATGTTATTTCTGATGATTAAGCCCATCTTTTTTTTTTTTTTTAAGGTGAATATAATTTGTGCAGTCTTTCTGGAATGTAAGATTTCTCTTAGTTCCTAAAAGTAATTTCTAGTTACAAATTCCATTATGAATGTATTATACTTGACTTTTGAAGTTAGAAAATTTATGAGAACACAATAGTACAAAAGCTTCATTTCTTTTAAGGGAAATAAATAGATTAATTTGTGTGTAAGGAACCTTATTCAGATAGTTTTTAGCTTTACTATAAAACATTCTTTGTATCTTGAGGGTGTTGTTATTCAGACCTTGCTTCCTTCCTCAGCTGTGAAGCAGCGGGGTTTTTGGCGGACTCCAGTTGTTAGGAACCACCTCCACACATCAGTTTTTATGGCTGCCCAGTTTGTGCCAAGTGTGGTGGTGGCCCACGTGTGAAAACAAACATAAAACCCCACAAAAACCAAAATAAGCTCAAAAAACAAAACCTGCCTACCTTGATTTTTACCTATTGATCCTTGTTTTATTTCCTAGAGCAGCTTGACACCAGTTCTGTTTGCTCCTGTGTAGCCATTGGGGCCCTTCTTTTTTTTTTTTTCTTTTTTTGTCTTTTTGAGACAGGGTCTTCCTATGCAGTTCAGGCTGGCCTTGAGCTCACTTTGTTGCCCAGGCTGGTCTTGAACTGATAACGATCCTCCTGCCTCAGCCTCCGAGGGCTGGGATCACAGGCATGGGCCACCACGCCCAGCTGTTGAAGCCCTTCTTTACTCTAAATATTAGCAGTTTCAGGGCACACTTATGTAGTCCTTTGGCTCACTGTTATAAGGCTTGGTTTCTGGGCCCTCTGTCCCAGCTCTGAGTTTTCTGTGGCATACTTTTGAACCAGTGATGTATGTTGCTAAGGGAAGGGACTGACAGTTGAAGACCATGGTCCTGGGGATCAGTGTAATGAGAATTCTTTAAAAGCAAAACTTTTTCTTAATTTCAGTAACCCTGTAACTAGTACAGTGTCCAGAATTTATTAAATGCTTAGTGCAAGTTTTCTTTGAGTTGAACTCTTTTAATCTTGGCCAAAAGACTGAGAAGCTGAACTGAGTTTTTACCTTGGGTAGACATGGATATATTATGGTAATATGACCTGAATTTACATAGATAAGAAGTTATACTCACTTTAATAGCATGGTTTATATTCTATTTTCACATATTTATTGACTTCATTCTGTACTTTCACATTTGATTTCTTTGAGTCTAAATGTAAGATTATATGCTATTTAAATTAGACCCATTATTTTTATTCATGTGTCTTTATAAAAAATTCTTATGCAAACCAGTGATTAAATGTTGATCAAAAGAAACTTTTTACTGTGTCTATAGGTTATAAGTTTATTAAACAAGTTTACACAGAGAAATTTTATAATTGAAACTAGAGAAACAATTTAATTTTTATTACAAATATTTACTGTAAAGATGTGGAGGCACACACCTGTAATTCCAGCACTCAGGAGTCTGAGGCAGCGAATTGCTGTGAGTTTGAGGCTAGTCTGGGCTATGTAGTGAGTTCAAGGCCATCCTGAACTAGAGAGGGAGACCTTGTCTTAGATAAATGACATACATACATTCATATGTACATAAATACATTCAGAAAAAGAAGCTTAACATTCTTTGTTAAAACTTTTTAAAACATGAGTATGGAGATTTTGTATCTGTTTAATAAAATTCAAAAAGCCTATTTCATCGTTGAATTTAAATATTCTTCAAAATTTTTTGACTGTGATAAAGATACACTAGGTAACTATAACCAAGTGAGTATATTTTATAGAAGCAATCCATTAGTCTTTGCTTTCTGCTACTAATTATTGTACTTGTGCTAAAGTATAAAAACGGTGGTGTAGAATGAAACGGGACCGTCCATGACTCCGTGTTACTCTAACTTGACAGTCTGAAATGCTTGCCTGCAGAGCCACTGTCACGAGGCAGACGCCTCGAGAACCTGCTAGACCCTGTGTGCACTGAGAACCAGGCCAGCAATGATCAGACCTTGTCAGACTGTCCAAGGCCAGACAGCTCCAAATGGATTCTGGGGTTTGATCTTCCTTTGGATATACAAAAGGAAAGATTATAGGTGATATGCTGCTTCAGGCTTAATAAATGTTAAATTTGCAATTCAATTGATCCACAAATCTCTTGAGCGAATCACCGTTATCACTGCCGAGAAAAGGTGGAGATCTAAATTTATATGATGCCAAGTGAATGCAGTTATGCTGACTGGCAAGCATCAATGTGGCAAATTGTGTGTGCTCAGTGTTTGTGGAATGAATTAGTAAATTCCAAACATGGAGGTAGAGTTTCATGACTGCGTGAGTCTTGTTTGTAAACTTACAGCATGTAACTCCCTTGGCTAGTAGTTCCAGTTCATATTTTTGTAGCCATATCGTACTTCTAATTAAATCCTCAAATGATTGTTCTTCTTTTCATGCACAGGGTATAGAGAATCCATCTTCCTCTGTTAGTGCAGTCGTGGTATTTTTCCCTTACTCTTTTCAACTTAGAAAAATAGAGTTTAAAATTCTGATGTCTTTTCTACTTACAGCTCATTTATCACTCTTCTTCCTGAAAGGCATTTCTTGTTTATTCTTGTTCTAGTCATGCAAAAGTGGAATGAATAGTTTTACAAGTTATAATTTTATTGTTTTCTCAATGCTGCTAATGTCCTAAGGCATTTTAATTATGACTGGGCTACAGGCTTTTTGTGTGTATTGTTCTTAATAGTGAATTTAGCGTATTTCATATTGTAAGAGTTTTTCTTAAGCGTATTTCATATTGTAAGAGTTTTTCTCAAGCGTATTCCATATTGTAAGAGTTTTTCTCAAGTTGAATTGGATGACTAGTATGTTTACATTATATATGGACTGTATAGTTTTGGTGATTTTAAAATCCTGCTAACTCTGTAAACTTGGTTTAGAAATCGGTGGTGATGGAGCTCAGCAGTGGAGTGGTTGTCTGGCATGCTTAGTGCCTTGGGTTCGATGCTCAGCACCACAAAAATAAATGCATAGATCTCACTAAGTACCAATATATATGGTCACATACAAACGGATGCTTGGATACTTATTAACTGTTGCTTCACTGTGTCTAATAGGAGCAAGATTTTGTTCAGAAGCAACAACAAGAATTAGATGGCTCTCTTAAAAAGATCATCCAACAACAGAAGGCAGAATTGGCCAACATTGAGAGGGAGTGCCTGAATAACAAACAGCAGCTCATGAGAGGTGTGTGAAGTTCCGTGGCATATGTCTTCACATAGAAGCATGTCTCAGAAACATTGCCGAGATACACCTTGGAAATTATTTGCATGCTTTCTTTTGCCAGAATGGTAATGGAAAAGATAAATAAAATCATGTAAATAAGAAAAACTAAAATTAAGAACTGCTGCAAGATATAGAGTTCCTTTATAACAGTAGATGTGAAAGGAAACATATACTTAAAACAGGCTGCAGTGTGGCTCCGTGGCAGATGCGTTATTTAGCATGCACAAGACCATGATTTGATCCCCAGAACCACTATACAAAACCAAAACCAAAACAACAAAAGCCAGCTTCCTGGCCAGTATTGCTGGGAATATATCTGAATAGCTGTAGTTATACTTTATAATTTGGTTTACTTAGTAGCAACCTGATGGAATGGAATTTAAAGTATTCCCCCTGCAAATTACCTTTTATTTTTTTCTTTTTACAATAACAAAATAGAATTTTGATGTTCATAGAAGGATATTTCCAGTTTATAAGATGTTAAAATAGAATGGAAGGTAGTAATGGGTATTGTCCTTACATTGATAACATTTTATTTATAGCTTAGAATGTCAGTTTATGTGTACGAGGTAATATATATTGAATACTTTTATGTAAATCTTAAAGTGAAGAGCAGAGTGCTTTAGTAAAAAGAGCCAAGTGACATTTGAACATTGTTTGATTCCAGCTCGAGAAGCTGCAATTTGGGAGCTTGAAGAAAGACACTTACAAGAAAAACACCAGCTGCTCAAACAGCAACTCAAAGATCAGTACTTTATGCAACGACATCAGCTTCTTAAGCGCCATGAGAAGGTTAAAAGAAAGCTTTCTAATTTTTGTGTTCATTTTAAAGTTTACAAAGACAGTTTTTATGTTTCTTAGAGAGTGAATTTTTTAATTTCATTTCTTTTATCTTAAAATTTCTTCGATGAACTTTAGAGTTAATTAGTTGTATGTTGATCATGACTGCAAACTTCTACAACTTATAAGGAACGTAATTAATTATAGTGCTTAGCGACCTATGTCAGTGACGGTGAACAAAACAGCCAGCTTCGGCACATGTGCCATAGGTTCACTACCACTAAAAATTGTAATATTCATCTTATATCTCAGAGGTAGCTATTTTAGCTCCAGTTATGGTATTTACAAATGTGGGTGTCCTTTATTTAGTGAAAGAATTTCAATAAAAGGCTCATCACTAATTACTTTTCTTAAAATCAGTTTTTGCCTAATGTTTTGCTGGTCACTGTGCAGAAAGGGAACAAGTGTCCGTGAGAAACAGCAAACGACACCATTGAACATGTATGTGGGCACTGAGTGTCAAGTTGCATCTCCACAACTGCATTGTGTTTAAACATCCCTAGGAAACAGAACAAATGCAGCGTTATAATCAGCGTCTCATTGAGGAACTGAAAAACCGACAAACTCAAGAAAGAGCGAGACTGCCTAAGATTCAGCGCAGTGAGGCCAAGACGCGAATGGCCATGTTTAAGAAAAGTTTGAGAATCAACTCAACAGCCACACCAGATCAGGACCGGGACAAAATTAAACAGGTAAATAAGCGAATTACTCTCTTTTGAGTTTTAAGTTTCCAAATGCCTTTAAGTGCCACATAATTGGATTGTAAACATTTAGAGCCACCTTGGCACTGATGTTCACTTTAACTCTTACTGGCTGGGCAGCAAACATGGCATATTCCGGTGTAGTCTTCTGTGGGTGGTGACTGTAGAGGGCAAAACCCTCCTCCCTGTGCCTCAAAACAGATCTTGAGCCCTAAGAATTAGGCGGCGTGGGCAGTTTTGATTTTGTTATTTTGCGGTATTGAGGATCGCACTCAGAGCCCTCACACTGAGCTACATTGCCAGCCCCCACCTGCTTTGTATCTCATTGAGTTACTAAGTTGCCCAGGCTGAGTTCAATGATCCTCTTGCCTCAGCCTCCCAATGTGCTTAGGTTACAGGTGTGCCTCACTGGTTTGAACAGCTTTTTAAGTCAAAATATGCTCTCACTATGATACTTCAGCAATCAGGAATCACACAGGTTAACTGAGGTCACTAAACAATTTAATCAAAGGTACTGTATTACTGCTTCCCCTTTCTTGGCTAAGTCGTGGTGAAAACTCCAGTGTTGAGTCACAGGATAGTATTATTTGTAGTTGTAGTTTATTATATTTTAAATTTTGTTAAATTCCTTACTCATACCTTTAGAATATGTAGAAATCACATTGTTTGTTAACCATAATTTGTTTTTCTTGTCTGTAGTTTGCTGCACAAGAGGAAAAGAGGCAGAAAAATGAGAGAATGGCACAGCATCAGAAACATGAGAACCAAATGCGGGATCTGCAGCTGCAGTGTGAAGCCAATGTCCGAGAGCTGCATCAGTTACAGGTTCGGTGCAGGAGGGTGACAGACAGCTGGCAGGGACGGGCAGCTCACACGACTCGGGGAGGGGAAGCAGTAGCTGCCAAGGAACAATAGCAGCTTTTATGAAAACCCTGGAATGTAAAGGTTGTATGTCCTATATAAACCAGAGTGAAAGTCAGTTTAGTGTAACAGACATTTACAGTTTGTATAACCATGGTTAATGTAAACGTGAAGCTAAGTTATAACCTAAGAAATGGAGTCATTCAGAAGCAGAGCTGCAGCCAGGCATAGTGGTGCATGCCTATAATCCAGCATTCTGGAGGGTGAGTCAGGAGGATTGCTGGGAATTCGGGGCCTCCTGTGCTACATAGTGAGTCCAAGGCCAGCTGAAATTACATAATGAAACCCTGTCTCAAAAAACCAGAGTGGGGAGAAAAAGCAGTATCAAGTAAATGACATTTTGCAAAAAAAGATTGAAGGTTTTCAAAATACAGGTGATTTGTGAGATTTCTGAATTTAAAATTTATTTCCTTGTAGAAGGACATGGTTGATTTTCTTTTATGTTTTTGAAAAAAAAAGTGATAAATAGGTGGGAATTCTTTTGCCTAAGAAATTTAGAGAGGGCTGTTTCTGGATCTTACCTGGAGTGGGCAGCCTGTTTAGTATATAACCTAAAATGTTTAAAGTTTCAGAGTGTTATAGACAATGTGTGGATACTCTAGATAGGTGCTGAATTTGCCCGTGTAGAATAGTACCTAATTCTACCGTTGGGTACCATTTGACAAAAAAGAAGTAAAGGGCCAAGTTAATTCTGTTTTTCTTTTCATATGCTATTTTAACTCTAAATTTTTTCATATGCTATTTTAGCTCTAAATTTACAAAAATGAAACTACTTACTTCATAATGCTTGGGCCTTGGTTTTTAGAGAATTTGAACTTAATCTTTGAATAATTTATTATTTTAGAAGATAATTGTATTTGTTAAAAAGTGCTTAGTTTGTCTGAAATTTATTTAATCCAAACTTTACTTTCAGAATGAAAAATGCCACCTGTTGGTTGAGCATGAAACTCAGAAACTCAAGGAGTTAGATGAGGAACACAGCCAAGAATTAAAGGAATGGAGAGAGAAATTGAGGCCTCGGAAAAAGGTGACTTGAAAAGCTTTACTTGAAGTGTGTTTGTACCCCTCCATCACCCAGCTGTCAGCTCTTTGCCTCTGTTTGTCAGGTATAGTGTCAGGGACAGGAATAGAGATGAAAGGACAAAGTTCCTATTGCTGAAAGGTTCAGGATCTTGTGACAAGCAGTTACCTTCTGATGGGATCATTATTCTGAAGGCCATAGGTGCGGGCTGCAGGGGAAAGGAGTAGAATGTACAAGCAGAGGGGAGGAGCACTGCAGGCCACCTGGAGAGGTCAAGGAGGCTGTAGAGAGGGGCCCTCCTGGAAGCCAAGCGATGTGTGGAGGACGCTAAGAGCTTTCTAGGCAAACTGGAATGGAATGGCGCACTTGAGGTAGAGAAAAAAGATTGAGTGGAGATGATGTGTATGGAGAATTGCAAGGAGTTCACTGTCACCGGAGCATGGCAGGGGGTGAGGGTGGATGAGCAGGAGTGTGGGCCTTAGGGAAAAAGGAGGAAAGGAAGTGGAGACAGCCAAGTCTGGACAAGTCGCTGGAGCCAGATTACAGGCCATTGTATGCTGTGTGGGATTAAAATCTAGGCGAATTGGAGTGCCCCGCCCCCGGCCCTCCGCTTCTCTTGTGTGTGCTGGACTCCCTGCTGCCCTGGGTTCACTGCTTACCCATTCCACTGTCTGGCTGTGTCGCTGTGGTTCCTGTCCCTTTGTAAACTCTCAGGCCTGAACCTGTATTTTCTCATTGTCTCTACACTTCAGCTTCCCTTTCCTTCACCCGTCTATCCAACCTGTTAAGAAATAGGCATTTAGCCAGAGGTTGCTAGAAGAAGTGAAACAACAAACTCAGTAGCAGTGTTTTTAGAGATAAAATTTATTTATTTTAAGGCTTTTGAATAGGTCATATATTCCTGTGACTCAGTTAGAAAGCGTCAGGAGAATCCCCGCAGCAGTCCGTTCCCCAGGTCACTGTTCACTCCTGGCAGCCTGGCTTCTGCCTCAGAGCCCTCGTTTCAGGTCTTCGACAGCAGTCACAAGTGAGTTACTCATCATGGAGTCCTCTGATTGTGTCTCATTGGAAGTATCGATCTGTGTAAGCCCAGCACTCGGGAGGCTGAAGCAGGAGGGTCATTTGCGAGTTGGAGACCAGCCTGGGCTACAAAGTGAACTCGAGGCCAGCCTGAACTGCATAGCGAGACCCTGACCGAAAAAGACCAAAAAAAGATCATTTTACAAAATTCTCCTCTCACCTGGTTTTTATGACAATTCTCTTCATTCTTCGTGCTTTTTCTCCCCCTTTCTTGGTTGTGCAGTCTCCTGAGGTTTAGACGTTTCCAAGTTTTACCCTCTCAGTTCTGTCCTTCGTCCGAGCCTGATGCTGCCATTTTCTGCCAGCGTGTTCGGTTCCTCCTCAGCCACTCAAGCCTTTGCTCTAGTGCTCACTTCAGACCTTCTATGTCACCTCTTCTGTCCTGGCTTTCCTTCGTCACATCGTTGGTACCAGATGTATTTGTCGCTTCTCTTGTGAGAATTTCCACTCCCTAAAAGCAGGGGCGTCGTCTCCTCACGCCCTGATATGCACCCAGGTGTGGAAGAGTTCCCAGCATGCCGGGCGTGGCATGAGGAGTGCAAACTCGGGAAGCTGCCTGAAGGAAGCAAATCCAGGGAACAGCAGATGAGACTCACAGCCTTCCCCTAGCCTTCACCGTGCCGTTCCTTCTCTCTGCAGCTCCGCCCGCCTCTGGTGTTCTTCCCTGCACCCTCCCCCTCACCGCCATCCCGGCCAGGAACCAGGGTGACTGCTTTCCTGTGGGTGCTGCATTCTGTGAGACACTGATGGGTCTGAGTTCTCTTCCTAATGTTTTCCTTCTCTTTCCCGCTCTGGGTTACTGTCTGCTGAAACCGTTCCACGGAGTCCTTACGGGCCCTTACTTGGTTCCCTTTGTTCTTCCTGCTTGCCTGCTGTCATCAGTGCATTTGTCTCTCATGCTGTCACCGTGGTGCTGGTGAATTGTCAGTGCCATCAGGGTGTCATGTAAATGCTGACACACTTGGGTCGGCCTTAGGCTTCCTCTCCGAGAAGCCACTTTGTTCCCATTGCATGTTTCGCAGTGTAGACTCCCTGGCCGCGCAGTGCTCTGCGGTTTCCTGCCTTTGTGTCATTGTTCGAGCTTCGTGTGTCTGGCGTGCCCTGCTTATCAAATTCCTACTGTTCCTTCATGACCAAGCTTGTTTTACCTCTCCTGAAAAACCTTCCTGTATCTTTTCATCCCTTCCTATACTTCCTATACCTCAACAATAGCACTTAACCCTAAATCAGTTGTTGACAGTCTTTAATCTCTGTCTTAGTCAATTTGAGCCACTATAAAAAAAAGTACCATAAATTAGAGACTGGGAGTTCCAAGAACAGGGTGCTTGCATGGCCATTTTCCGGCAAGGGTCCTCTTCTGAGTTACAGACCTCTCAGCTGTGTGTCCTCACATAATGGAGAGGGAAGTACTTCCTCCTCAGCCCTTATGGCATCACCAACACCTGGGAAGCTCCAGCTCATGGCCTGGCGATACCCCAGAGGCCCAGCTGCCTAACACAAAACCTTCACCTTCAGGATTGGGGCTCCTTCACTTCAGATACTTACCAGACACTTACTGCTTTTGCTCTGTGTTACGGAGATATAAATGTGAATCTGGTATAGCGTTTACCTTTACGGAGCTTTATACAGTCTAGTGTGCAAGAAAAATACCTAATACCACATCAATACCTAATGTGGGAAGTAGTAAATAATGCGTGGGAGAGACGAGTACTGGTTATAGGTGTTGTCTGTTGGATGCCTCTAGTGAGTTAAATGCATCATTACCACCTTCATCTTCACACAGTAGGTCAGTGAGGGAGGTGCTATTACCACCACTTTATGGCAGAGGAATTAGTCTTAAGTTATCTGTTCATGCGACTGAGCTGAGTCTTGAGCCTGGGCTGTGCCAAATGACGTACCTGACTATTGAGTAGTCTTGTCTTCCTTACACAGAAAGTATTTGGGGCCAGTGGTTTTATCTTGCTGCCAGAGTAAATTCTATATACAGTATGATACTAGCACATAACAGTGTCTTTGTCCCTTCCTGTTTTAGACACTAGAAGAAGAGTTTGCCAGGAAACTACAGGAACAAGAAGTGTTCTTTAAAATGACTGGAGAGTCGGAATGCCTTAACCCATCAACGCAGAGCCGGATTTCCAAATTCTATCCCATTCCTAGCTTGCATTCCACTGGATCCTAATGGTGGAAATACTCTGTTGGGTTTAGCGTTTTAAATACATCGTTCTGTTCTCTTCATCTTCTGCCACAGTCTATATCAAATAGCTCACAAAGACAATCACCTGCCCTGCCTTCTAGGTGGTTTTTTGTTTTGTTTTAAGCAAAGATGAAGGGAAAATAAACTAAGACAGATGCCAGGCCATGTTGGCAGAGTAGCATCTTACAGTAATTCCCTAAGGTGATTTTGTATATTAACTTTGAATAGTGTATTCTTTAGACACTGTTACTGAAAAACTGTTAGAGAAATAATGTTTAAAGTTATTTTAAAAAAACCCTGTTACATCACTAAGTATTAATACCTTTTTACCTGACTTACCTTTTCAATGATGCCTAAATTCTCTAGTTGGAACTTTGCTATAAAGAGTTGGAATATTTTCTTTTAGTAAATCAGCACTCATAAAAAAGCTATGAGTTGCTCAAAGTATGCTATTGACTCAGTAAAAAAAAAATTTTATCATTTAATAAGAACAAACTCTTTTTTTAAAAAAAGAGGAAAATTGTTTCAGTAATTTGTTTTAAACATTGCCTGATTAGGCAGGCACTAGTAATTGAGGTGCTGGTTTTATTAAGATAGTGCCTAAGTAGATACGAAATTTCAGTCACATCCAAATAGGATTTTCTTTTTGATCACTGGGGACAAAACACCCTCAGCATTGGACATTATTGTTTTTTAAAAATCTTGCTCCTGCTGCCATTCTCATCCTAAAATAAATGCTGTACAAAGTTTGGGATGATGGGGGGAAAACGTATTTTAAAATGTTCAAGTTGGAAATGGGAAACTCACTACATTAGAAGTAATATAGATTTAGCTGTCCTAGTTTATTTTCTAAAATAATACTGTGGCTGGTTAAATGACTTCTGCTTCTTAGTAAATTCTGTTGATTTAAAGCCCTTAAAGGTCTATAGAGTGAGTTATAAATATATTTTCTGAAGTTAATCTCAGAAACATTTATTCCAAATAGTTTTTTTTTAAAAGATTTAAATATTTTAGCCACATATCATAAATGACTTTTTGTTTTGAAATGAAGATACATTGTATTTTTATTTTGTTCCTTAAGTTATTTACTTTGATTTGAGTGGAAAAGGCTTGAAACCTTTATCATGTAGTTGATGATATGTATAATTATTCATGAAATGTTCACTCTTGGTTCCTTCGGAGGCTTAGAATGGGACCATGCGTCAGTTCAGCAGTGTTACAAACTGAGCTCTGGTGCGGGGCAGCAGATCTCTGGGTGACGCTTGCTGCCTGCCGTTCCCAGCCTGTCCTCTGTTAGAGTGCTGGGTACCAAATTGTCAGCAGTTAGTTTTAGTTATATTACTTTTGAGGCTGTTGAAAAATGTAAATGTAATGTAAGAACACTGATTCATATTGAGAAAATGTAAATAAATGCCTGTAGCACTTTCTTGCAGTTAATTTGAAAACTTTGGATGCTGAAATTTATTTTGTCAGTGATTTAGATGATTTAAAAATGCATGTGACTTTAATTTTGTAATTATTTTGACAAGCAGAATTTACTTGGAAAACTTTGTAGGTAGCCTTAACTTCTGGCCAAGTTTGGTTTTTTTATATAAATAAATAAATATATATATATATATACACACACACACACACACATATATTATGTATGGTTGTAAATTCATACACTTACCACATAAATGTGTTACTGTCAACAAAACTCTAATGCTTTATTCTCAACTGCTGGGTTGAAAACTGAAAGCCTTTTAAAATATATATCTTTATAAAGTAATATTCAGGACAATGATGGAAATTGTTTATATTGTTATGATAAAAAGACAGTGTAATGTTACCTAGTGTATTAATGACTTGAAGAGGGAGATGGGAGGAAGAGTCTTGTACCACTTTATCGTTTGAAATTTTCAGTTTATTGGCTTTTTAAAAATGAGCATTTCAGCCAGTGGACATTTTTTTCAGTCATTTAAGTAATTTTGGATGTAATGTGATCTGATGATTTGGTTCTTTCTGTTTCTTTGCATTTAACATGCAGAATAGTGAATCCAGGAGAGGCTCAGAGCAGAGCTGTTTGCACACTGGTAAGTTTCTCAGCAGCTCTCAGGTCTCCTGTCACCTCGCCCTGTGGATTCTCTGTTCATGCTTGAGTTCTTTTTTAAGAACTGTTCGTGTGAGTGCAGAACTACACGAGATACATGTGGAGAGTGGAAACTTTCTCAATACTTCAGGTTATACAAATCTATCCAAAGTGTCTTGTAGAATACGCTGTTTTCCCCCCCTCTGCCTGCTTTTCCTAAGGCTGTATAGCGCATAGATAATAGTGACCTTTATTTCTTGCATGAGTAGTGGTAGGGAGTGGACTGGGGCACAGGCTTCTTTGAAGTGTATGAGTACTGTCAGTTTCATTCCTGGTTAGGTTATGTTGTTGCCATGGCAGAATATGCCATGAAGTGCATGGAAGGAATTATCCTGATGTGCACCCCAAATGGCCCCTGCCCTCTGCCCAGCGTGCTGTGGACATGCCAGACCCAGCTCCCACCGCCTGGGCACCCAGCTGCCTCTCCTGGTCCCATCCGTCCAAGGCTGTGGAGTTCCTGACTGAGCTTCCGTCCCAGGCGGAGTCAC
Organism: Dolichotis patagonum; assembly: GCA_004027295.1. NCBI lineage: Eukaryota > Metazoa > Chordata > Mammalia > Rodentia > Caviidae > Dolichotis > Dolichotis patagonum. Next base: position 12,080 of record PVJX010011242.1, on the reverse strand, counting down.
GTTAAGTTCTTACCCTTTCCTAGGTGAAGGCTGTGGGTGGGTGAGGGGGAATTCAGAGTGAATTCTTTGCTGAGAATATTGGACCCTTCCCGTGCTAGGATAGGACACAGCAAATTATAGTTAAATATAAACCAGAACCACAGCTACCTCCAAGTAGTATTTCCTCAAGCACAAAGCTCTCAGGCGTATGCAGCCCTCTTTAATGAGGGTCTCTGATTTCTTGAGCATCAGCAAGTTTAGAAGTGACTGGTTTTGTACTCTCCCATCCCCTTTCCACACTTTCCTTTTCCGTACTGTGCTTACGTGACTCTTCTGAGCAGCAAGACGCGGTGAAATTAGCTAGAAATACTGCGGATTAAAGAAAAACCTAGAACGACAGAGGAAGAAGAGTTCTGGTTCTAACAGTCACCTGATTAAGTAAATTATTTTCTGGGGAATAATTTGTAGGAAATGGGATGATATTTTAAACGTTTTCTTACATCAAAGGCATGAGAGTTGATGCCTTAATGTTGCTCTTCTGTGGCCAACAGGGTTTCAGTGATGCTTTCCTGTTCTGCCGTGAAGCCTGGAATAGTGGATTTTACCTAATAGTTTCAATGTTGGCTGCAGCTTTTTGTGATCTTTGCAGTGTGATAAGCTCACAAGCTAAACTTGTAGACAGAATTTTGTTTCAGATTATGCCTCTTGTCTATTCGGGATCAATACTGTCTTTTCAGTCATGGAATTGACAAACAATAAAGTTATTTCTTAATCTGTCTTGGGAAGCAGTTTTTTTAATTGGCTTTTCAAGCCGGGGTTGTCCTGATGAGAAGAGTTTTACAGCTTTGGGCTTCGACTTTGTAAATTTACTAGTGTCCCTTGCTCTCTGAGGTGCGCACACACACATGTACACACAAATACTGGTAATCTGGTGTGCGTCAGTGTGCAGCTCTCCTTTTGGAGGTGCTTACGTTATTCCCATAGTGTATGTGTATGTACATGTTTTTATTACCACTACCCATGGTTAGTTTTCATACCAACCGTTTGGAGTCCTGTCACTTCACCTCTACTAAGATAACCTCGTCCGTCATTCATTGCCAAGTTCACAGGAGATTCAGTGGGCGCCTCACTGGGCAGCGTCATTGGGTAGGTGTTCAGCTTGGCTGGGGAGAGGCTAGCATGTCCTTCTGCTCTAGGAGCATTGTGCATTATTGAGCTTTTTTTTTTAATGAAGCAAAAGAGGCTCAGATCCATTGCTGTTGAGTTGAGGGCATCTGTCATGTCTGCGAGTTTGGACTTTTACCCTATTTTGCATGAGTGTTAAGACTTGGAGGACTTTGTTTTCTTAGTAAAGTAAATCTAATAACAAGGGGAAAATTCCTAGGTCTAATTAATGAGAGTAAGAATAACTATTAAAGGGGATATAGTGCTTGAACCCCAATGTAAAAAGTACTGTTAAAAAAAAAGTAAATTCATCTTTTGGGTAAAACAGTTTAAAACTTTAAAGGTACATTTATTCTTTGTACACGATGTGACGTTTTCACTAGGCAGTAAAATAAGTTGATGTAAATTCTGCAGGGCCACATGAGCTCGTTTTCCAGAATCCCCATGTGGACTGGGAAGCAGGTAGCAGTCGGGACAGAACCGAGGGGCCGGAAGTCTGCGCAGAGCAGAGCTTGACTGGAGGGCATGGCTCCAGCTGGCAGATAAAGGTGGGAACAAACCCTTTCCCCAGGAAGTACGTGAGACACTCAGCAAAGACCAGATAGGAAGTAAGTCCAGCTTTTTAGAAGAGTAGAGTTAGAGAAGTAGATTTAATTTAACCCCATATTTGATTAGCGATTGAATACAATTTGTAAGAAATTTACAAGTTGGCTGAGTGCAGCCTCTTTAGAGTTGGGAGTGTCTGATTTTACTATGGATTTCTTTGGAGCATTTGCTATTCGGACATTTTTCCTCAGTAGGAACCTTCATAGTCCACATACTACTTAGCCTGCCGTCATAATTTGCCCCAGGATAAATCCCTACATTAACTGCCAGTAATCCTGTTGCTCATTGGTTGCACCTATGTTTATTTCAAGAAATCTGTGCTTAGGAAAGACCTTCAGGTACTTTGTAGTATTTCCAGATTGAGTTAATAGTTGCGGAGAGGCATTCTTTAAACATCTCAGTGATTAAATAATGTTAGAAGTGTGTCATATAACTGGTTTTCTTCTCTCATGTATGTGATGAAAGTATCAGACCCAGTTAACTCAGGATGCCTTTTTAACCTTTCTTTGTTCAGATTGTTCACATTAAACATATGTAAAAAATTTTTAATTGGAAATTTTACACCTAAAATGACTTTTTGTCCGATAGACCACATACAAATGTTCTTAGTAAAAAGTGCTTAGAAACCAACTATGCCCAGCCCTCTCGAGCTGTCAAGGGTGATGATGTGGCCATTTCCCCAGCACCAGGCGTCCATCCCCTCCCCCCCTTCCTCACCCATTGTCACTCTGGTCCCATTTGCTGCAGTCTAGTTTAGGATAATTTTCTATAAACTCTAGCATGGACCTGTGGGTACAGATCAAAGCTGTAATCAAACTTCCTAAGCAAGTGGTACTCGATTAGAAACGCAATCGCCTTCTACAGAGGAAGTGGGTTTCCTAATTTCTCCCGTTGCGAGAGTCGCTTCCCGGCCAGTGGTTCCGAGGCTGGGGAAGGCAGCGTGAAGGGGAAGCAGGAGATGACACCATGGCTTTTCAACAGTAACCACAGCACACCTGCGCGTGTCACCTCCAGGAAGGCACCTGAGCCCCACCTTCCACTGCTAGGCGAAGCCCTGAGACTCCTACGCCAAATTTGTGTAACTAGGTTTCCTAGGTTGGGTTCAAGCTAAGTGTTAAGAAGCCAAGGCACTTGGCCCTAGACAGCAGGGAAGGAAGTTTTATCCTAGGACATGGTGACTACTCTTCAGGGCACCTCGTGAAGCTGTTGGAGAGCGTGTACCTTCGAATTCTCTACATGTCTTCCGTGTGGACTAAACATAGTTGGCAGGTGACTGCTCCTCGAAGTAGGACACTTACAGACTCCAGCTTAACCTCTGGAGGGAAATCTGACCTACAGGCCCAGGGACATGACGAGAACTGGCCCAAGGGCTGCTCTGCCAGGGCCCGCTCATGGCTTGATGGCGACACTTCTCTTCCTCCGCCCCATGTAGACGTGGTCACCTGGAAGAAGAGATCTTTGCTTGGGCAGGTGTGACATCTTGTGGCTACTGCAGAGCTGACTTCCAAGATTAAATCTTTCAAATTATCCACTTATTTAAGCATTCGCCTTAGGTCTCTACCAGATGGGTTCCTTTTCCTCCCAGCACTGGCACTCTGCTTCGCTTCTCCCCGGATTGTTTGTGAATTCTGCTCGTGACAGTGTCTGCCTTAGCGTTCAGCTGAGTTTCTCAGGTTTGCCCTGCCACAGGTCACCCCGTATTGAGCACCAGCCTCCTGGACTCTGACCAGCAGGCGGCACCATCTCTTACCTTTGTCTCCCTTTTCCCCTTTGTGCCCCGGTGAGCCAGGTGGTCCAGGAAGACCTCGTGGTCCAGCAGGGCCCCTGTCACCTAGGAGAACAGACAAGGTGGGAGAGGAATGGAAAATTGGGGTGCTGAAAGTGTAGCACAGGTACGCGGCATGGCACCAGCAAGGGTCCTCATTGCGCAGGGTCCTTGCCTCCCTTACCTTTAGGTCCTGGGGTGCCCACATCTCCCTTCTGTCCTGGTGGCCCTGGAATGGCCCCGTAAGCTACAAGGGCAAAAAACTGGTCTCAGAGATTGCATGAAGCTTGGAGGTCAGGTGCTTTGTTTAAAGAAACAGATGCGCAATGATGGAGTTTGAATTTGTAAGGGGAAAGCGACGCCCAGACCATCTGGTTTTCACCCCCACGGGTGTTTATGGAGAGGTTTTCCAGGGGTCAGTGTCTGTATGGCAGACCCCACAAGAGACCGCGGCGGTTTGGTGCTGAGCAATAACCGGGTGCCCTTACTTCGAAAGAAGTCCATGAGGTCCTCGGTCACATTGCTGTAGGCAGAGAAGACCTTGCTGATGCCAGGGGGCCCCTGGGGCCCAGGCTGGCCTGGTGGGCCCTGGACAGTGTAGGCCATGCTTTGCAGCAGGCCCTGACCTGCAAAACACCACAGCGTGGGCACAGGCAGCAGGCGTGCTCAGCACCACCTGACTCCCAAAGCACGTAAACTCGAGGAAGCTGCTCCAGGCCACCCCTGCAGACATCTTCTGTAGTCCCATGTGACTGCAGAGGCCTGCCTGCTTTGGGGATTCTGTCCTCTAAGGCCTCTGTGACCCTGCTGACCAGCCACAGGGAGAAGGGACCACTTAGCTGACGATCTTCCCTCAACCCCAGCAGAAAGCCCTTATTGAGACTCTTCTGACACCTGGAACAGGTTAGGTGTTGGGAGATCAGAATGCCAAGACCTTGGTGCGCTCTGCTCCCCACAGCTCCACTTCATGGTGGGCCCGGGCGCTGCGTGGGCTAAGGTGGGACCTCCTGTCCTCAGTCCGGCCCGCCTGACGCCTGCAACACTCTCCCCTGCCTGGGCCCCCTGCTAACGCGCTCACCCCACACCCAGGCGCGTGTCCCTACTCACGCTGCAAGCTCTCTGACACCCGCACAGCCAGCTCGTTGTAGTCCAGGTCTCCACCGAAGCCAGACCGGGGTGCGTTGCCATTGCCTCCGTACACACCGCCTTCTGCCGCTGTCCCATAGCCACCACCCGGGCCGATGTCAGTGCCGTAGGGGCCCCCGTCCCCTGCACCAAAGGCCCCACCTGCTCCCAGGGAGCCTCCGTTGGCCCCTCCAACGCCCATCGCAGAGCCATAGGAGGAGCCGCGTCTGGCGGAGGAGCTGCTGCTCCAACCGTAGGAGCCATCTCGGGACACCAGGCGACTGTCCCCGGGCGGGCCCTGTGGCCCTGGCGGCCCCGGGGGGCCAACGATGAAGCTACGCACATCAGGACCTGTGGAGCAGGAAGCCGTGTGAGCTGGGGCTCAGGGCTTGGTGGACAGGGTCTCCCCCACAGCGCCCCTTAGCAACGGGAAGTGAACTTCAGGATCCCTGTACGTGGGCGCCGGAACACTGATGGGGAAGGAGCCTGGGGGCCTCTCCCACTGAAGGCCCCCGGGCTCCTCCAAGCACTGGCCTCCTGGACTCTAAGGGACACTCACAGGGACGAGTAAAGTCTGAGGTGGGGTACAGGTGACCACCAACACTGGGGCACCTACTTGTGAGGTAGCTAATCAGCTCACTCCGGAAGTTGTCATTGTTCTCAGCTGCATAGGTTGCCAGAGCTGCTGAGACACCTGGGGGCCCTCGAGGACCTGGGGGCCCAGGTGGGCCTGGTGGGCCAGGAATGGATGACAAGCCAGCAGCTGAGGAGGGAAGAAAACAGAAAGGTCCAGGGTGATGCAGCCTGGCAGCAGGACCTGCTGAGGGGGGCCTTCTGGAGAGGAGTGGGGTACAGCCGAGCTTGCCTGAAGTGGGGTGGGAACAGCAGGAAGGCTGGGCCAGCCCTGCTCACAGGTGGGCTCCTGTGCTCACCAGCGCTGCGGCTGGGAGTTCTGTCTCCACATCTCACCTGCCACACGCGTGAGGCCTGGCTCTGCGCGTGCTCCCGGAGGACGGGTGACTGGTGAGGCGGCTCCCCATGTCTCCCCTGCCAGCTGCAGGGCTCCCAGCTGCAGCCCTCTGCCCTCCTCACCCCTGCCCCAGTGACCTACTGTGCAGGTAGGATGAGAGGTCCTCCACGCTGAAGCTGGACCACGTGTTGCCTGGGATGCCGGGTGGCCCAGGGGGCCCTGGAGGTCCGATGATGCCTCTGTATTCAGACCCTGAGACACCAGGGCAGAGCGGGAGGTCAGTCATGGGCTGCGCCCAGGGCTCCGCTTCCACCCCAGCGCCCCTGGACACTTGGGTCTGCCTGACCATACCTCTGAGCAAGGCGAGGAGCTCCTCGTAAGATGTCCCTGGTAGGCCGGGTGGGCCCTGGGGGCCTGGTGGGCCAGGAAGGCCGATGCTGAAGCCAGAGCCTGGGGGGCAAAGTCTCAGTTGTAATGGATTAAGACTGGGCAGGGGAGGGCAGATTGCAGTGGCCTGTGAGAGAAGAGGACAGACACAGAGGCATCCGTACAGAAGTGGAGCTCAAGAATGGGAAAGAGGTGGCAGAGAGGAGTGGGGCAGAGATGCTGTGCTGGGCAGTGGCACCAAGGAGGAGGGCGCTGAGAAGAAAGTGCAGGTCACTGCTGCCCACAGGAGGCCTGCTGCTGGATGCATGAGCGCGTGCGTGTGCTCTGTGCGCACTCCACACACAACAGTGCCTGCTGTCCATGTGGCTTCCCCTGCCACGCTCTTCAGCCTGCTCTGGAGCCTCCCGTTCCCTGCGTGGGGTTCCTTGCAGCCCAGCAGGAGGGGGTCATCGGGCCCACTGCAGCTGCACAGGGCCAGTGGGAGGGCAGGCACTCACTTGACAGGTAGCTGACAACGTGTTTGCTTAGCTCCGCGTAGTTCAAAGAGGACAAGAGGGACCCATCGCCACCGGCTCCTGGTGGGCCCGGGGGACCCTGAGGGCCTGTCAGGTACTGACGCAGGTACTGGAGTACATCGTCCCCTGGCAAGGGAAGGGTGTACTCATGTGGATCCTCAGCCACGGGGATGCTGCCCCCATCCAGTGGCAGCCCTAGCCCCTCCCACTGGCTGCTCAGTGTCATGTGCGTTCCGGGGTCTCCAGTCCACACGGGCCAGGGGGTCGGTCAGCTTCCAGATCCCTGCGGGGATGCCTGCCTGGCTGCGGGCTCAGGGGAGGGCAGACTGCCCTTTCCCATCCCTTTGTTCCCAGTCCCTCTGTTACGTCAGAGCAGTAAGCCTGAGGCCCCTTGTCCTGCAGGACTTAGCCCTCGATGTCCACAGCCCTCACCAGCTGGCTGGGGTGTGGGGGAGGCCAGCAGGGGGCACAGACCGCCCCACTGCCCTCCAGCGCTCCACACGGCAACTCACGCTGCAGTGCAGCCAGGATGGCTTCCGAGGAGATGGAGCCAGAGGACCTGCCGATGCTGTAGCCCGAAGCTGTGGGAAGGAGACCTCGGGTGACTCCCCTTCGGCACTGGAGCACATCTGCTGCTCACGGTGTCCGAAAGGCCCGTCCACCAGGCGCTGTCTTGGGGAAAGTGAGCGAACTGGGCAGCACAGGCTACTTAGGCATGAGAGGATCAAAGGGGGTGTTGCTCTGTTTTGTTGATAAGAAGGGAGAATTTGTTTGCCAGAATATGCTTTGGAATAACTCTCACTACATTCTGCCAGCCTGGAGATTTAGATAAGAAGTTAGGGCGCCCTGGGTGAGTGCCCACTTCGCATGGCACCCCATGTGGCCTCCTTCTCAACCCAAACCAACCCTGCGGGCTGATGGCCACGCCTGGGGTGAGCAGTGCATGACAGGGTCACCCCTGGGGAAGGGTGATGTGAATGGTGAGCTAGGAGGTGAGGAGCTTTAGGAGGAGGGCCGGTGTGTGCAGGGTTGGGGCAGGCTTACCCTGCAAGTAGCTCACGACGTGCCTGGCCAGCACTGAGTAGTCAAAGGTCTCCCCTGTGACGGTGGTGATGAGCCCTGGGGGACCAGGAGGGCCTGGGGGACCCTGGACTCCAGAAAGATAAGCCCTGATGCTGTCACCTGCCAACAAAACAACAAAGAAGTAAAGCCTGTCCCCAGGAGGCCTGTCCTCCCCACAGTCACTGAGGTCATCCGCAGCACACGATGACGTGTCTACCCCACCCCACGTGAGCCTGGACTCCCTTGGTACTGAGGGGAAACTGAGGTAAAGGCTGTGCTGCTCAGTGGTCTGAGGGCCATCACCACCAAGTCTCCAATCAGTCACGCATCTGACAACGTACCCATGCCAAGGGGTAGTGAGTGTGTGTGCGTGCACACGTGTGCTTCCACGTGGGGTGAGGACTAGGCCCTGTGTATGCACAGGCATGCTGCGACAACTCACCGACTGCAGGCCAGGCTCCAGGGCCAGCAGGCTGCTCTCCAGCACACACGATGTCTGTGCACATGCATGCACATGCACACACACACACCACGCACACACATGCACGCACGCTGCTCCATGCCAATCCCAAGGCGTGGAGCCGGCCACTCACTCTGCATGTACTCGGAGATGTACTGCTGGATTTCCAGGCTGGAGCTTCGGAGGGAGCCCGGGGGTCCCGGGGGCCCTGGCGGGCCAGGCGGGCCGGCTGTGTATGTGGTGCTCGATGAGCCCCCTGCACAAAGAGAAGGCGGCCTGACTTGATTTCTCTACCAGCACTCAGAGCTGGGCAATGCCTCCCTGGCTGAGCAGGGAGGGCTTTCTTGTGGTAGAAAGAGAATAGGAGCAACACAAAGGCCAGGCCTGCGATAGGCACAGAGCTGTGAGCCGCCCCAGGCCAAATTGCCTTCCTCGGGGAACCTGCTCTAGGCCCCCGTTTGCCTCCTCCCCGGGCACCCGAGGCTCCCAGGCCCAGCTATGTGTGTGACAGTGTTGGCACAGACTGCTGTCATCCCTGGATGTGCGTGGGTCCCCGCCCCCAGCACATCCCCTCCTTCAAGGTCGCTCATGGGCCCGGCTAAGGGAGGCGTGTGAACAGTGCTGAATCACAGGCAAGTGAAGGAGCCCCCACGGCGACGTCTCCACGGAAGGATCAGCCCCCAGAAGGAGAGGAGCGGAACTGTGGCCGCCTGTGGCTCTTACCTCGGGAGGGGTCAGCAGGAAGCCCAGGATCACCTGTAAGCCGAGTGGAGAAGCCCAGTCTGTGTCCCCTCTTCCAAGAACCCCCACCCCCCGCCAAGGCCCAGAACACTCAGTCTCTTAGTCTTGTTTCTGCAGTGACACCGTGTGCTGCCTTTGGGTGGAGACCATCTCACTTCCTGTCCCCATGTCTTCCTTTCCTCTGCCTTTTCTCTCTCTCCCAAGCCAAGGCTGGGCTCAGGTGCTCACTGACCTTTGTCACCTTTGGGTCCCTGTGGACCAGGTGGGCCTGGTGGTCCCTGCAGGTTGAATCCAAGAGAATCGGCATCTGAAAGCCAAGAACATACACTATGCGGTCGGCCGGCCGAGGTGCAGAGCGGCTCTGGCCACAGCTGGGGCGGGTGGTGGCTCAGCTCTTACCTGAGGCCAGGAACCCTGGGAGGCCTTGCTCGCCTGAGGGAGACACCAGGAGGGGACAGTCAGGCTTGGTTTCCTCTCCGATCTACTCCCCTGTCTCCCCTCCAGGTGCCCCCGCTGCTGCCCAGCCTGCATAGCCCTTTGGTCAGTACTGGCCACCTGCATGTCTACACTGCAGATGTGCACAGAATGCAGAGTACACAGCCCTTCCTTCCCCGAATGCTCTCTGGCCCACCGGCTGCAGTCCCGCTAGGCTCAAAGCTCTCGGAAGTCAGCCTTTGCCACCTCACCCCCGGCCCAGGTCAGGTTTGATGCCAGCTCTACTGTACCTTGATGTCCTCGGGGGCCTGGAGGACCTGAGGGAGGGAGGCAGAGGGCTGTGAGGCACCTGCCAGCCGGGCACTGTGGCTCCATCAGGCCGGAGGAGGAGAAGGCACATAATCCAGAGCTCCCTGAGCCTCTCCTCCACCAGGGCACCGCGGGGCAGGGGCCCTTTGCAGTCTCTGACCACCTGCTTGTCCCCCTCCCGCTGCATGCTGTAGGCTGAGGGACCCGGCAAGAGGACCCAGAAAAGCCACTGCTCACCCAGCCTCATCCTGGCCACTAGGGGGTAAGGAGGGGGCACACATTGGCTGTCCTCACCTTGGTCTCCCTTGGGGCCTGGGGGGCCAGGTGGGCCCGGGGGGCCAGAGAAGGTTTCTGCAGAGGAAGGCAACAGCATGAGGGTAGGGGAGTGAGGTTCCCGGGGCAGCAGGGCCCTCTAGCCCAGCGCCAGCACGCTGCAGACGCTCAAGCCGTGCTCCTCAGATGGGTGATGGATGCTTGGGTGTTTGCAAGGTTGAGGGGTTGGATAAAACACGAGTGGATGCATGAGAAGGTGAATGGGTGGGTGGATGCATGGATCCCCCACGAGTGATGAGTTCTGGCCCAGTGTTTGCTCTGAAGTTATTTCCATAAGTTTCTACATTCTGTTAGCACTTATTCCTGTTTCATTAGACCTGGGCTTCCCAAAGACAGGAACTGGCCTCCCTGGTCACTCCAGAAGCTCGCTAAGGCCAGACTCCGGGTGCGGGTGGGTTGGAATGGTGTATCTCCTTGCAGGCAGCAGCAGGCCCAGTGGAGTCAGGGGGAGCCCTGGGCCGGGGTATCACTCAGGCAGGGGCAGAGACTCAGCTCACGGCATTACCTGAGGCAGTCAGGAGAGATCCTGGGGGGCCCGGAGGGCCTGGCAAGCCTTCCCCTGGATGAGAGAAGCCCCAAGGCTCATTAGTGCCATGAGGTGGCCAGCAGCCCTCTGCCCTGAAGGACCAGGGGTGCTTTTTCCTGCAAGGGCTCTGGGTCCCCTCACCTCCCCCCAACTCTAGCGGGGAGCTCCCTCTCACCTGGTGGGCCTCGGGGTCCTGGGGGGCCTGGGATCGCTGGTCCTGTAGGAGACAGCGAGCCAGAAGGTGCGTTGAACTCAGGGGCAGCCACACCCTGAGGCAGGATGGGGGCTCTGCCCCGCCCCGCCCCCATCCCCATCTGCTGGCAGCCCCTGAGATGTTCACCTGGTGGTCCACGGGGCCCCGGCGGGCCTGGCGGGCCTCGTAAATCAATGCCTTCTGTAGAGAAAAGCAAGCAGAAATGCGAGAGGGTTCTGCGGAGGTGTTCTCTGCCAGGCTCCTTACCTATCACTCTGGTCGCTGGCCTCAGACACCCTGGGGTGCACTCACACCCAGAGGCCAGGCAAGGGCCTCCCAGGGTTCCGAGGCTAAGGGTGCCCTGGCTCAGGGGCAAGGTGGGCAGCAGCCCCATGCTGTGAGGGAGTGTGGAGGGATGGGGACCAGCTCAGGCCTCAGCACTGCTTCCGCGCCTGCAAGTCTAGCTGATAACTTCAGGCAAGTTCTCAACCTCAGTTTCCTCCTCTGTGAACCGGGGTCAGTGAAACCACCATGGGTGCTGTGAAGCCTCAGTGAGATGCCATGGAATGCTTAGCCCCTCACGCAATACTGGCACTTGCTTGTTCAGCACCCCAGGTGTCCTGGCTGATTGGCTGCAGCTCTGCTGGGGCGTTTGTTTCTTTTGGTCACGCTGCAGACTGAATCCAGGGTTTCATGCATGCCAGGAAAACCTTCCACCACTGAGCAGCACCTCTAGCCCTTTTTATTTCTATGTTGATTTGTTTTGGTTTTTTGATACAGGGTCTCACTGTGTAGCCCAGGCTGGCCTCAGACTCATGGTGATCCTCTTGCCTCAGCTTCCCTAGTGCTGGGATTATAGGTGCGACTCCATACCCAGCTAGCCTGTTCTGTTTTTGAGACAGCTCTCACTAGGTTTCCCAGGCCAACCTTGAATTTGCAACCCCCCATGTTGCAATCCCTCTGCCTCTGCCTCCCACGCAGCTGGATTACAGACCTGTGCCACCAGACCCAGGCCACCTGGGCTCTTGAAAGGGCTTTGTGGACTGGAAGATGCAGGTCATGCCGCGTAGACCAGGCCGTGGCTGCGCATCTGTACCCTGCCCTTGCCCTCTTCCAGTGGGAGCTGCCCTGTCCTGCCAGCTGCAATCCAAGGCCTCACCCTTGCTCCTCCCGGGGTCCCAGAGCCTCTCTGACAGCTGTCCCATCCCTAGCCCCTGACCTTGCGGTGCCCGACAAGCCCTGCAGTTCTTCTGGGCTATCACTAGCTGCGTCTCCCTCCGCCCCCACCGTCACCTGCTCTAGAAAACGGTGGCACTCACGGGAGGAGATGATCTCGGAGATGGAGGTGCCGGTGCCCACAGATAGTTCACTAGCAAGTCCTGGCTCCCCTCTGGGGCCTGTGGCGAGGACAGGGTTAGGACAAACTGTGCCTCTGGAAAGGCCAGGTGCAGGGCAGAGTGTGGGAGGGTGGGGGCTGGGGAGGGGGCAGGGCCTGCAGTGGAGGTGGGGC
>PVJX010011241.1:0-54187 GCA_004027295.1 Dolichotis patagonum | reverse complement strand
TTGTTTTATTTATTTTTTATTTTATTTTAAAGGGGGTAAAATTAAACACAACAAAACAGAATAGAATGGGACATAAGAAAGCATAAATTTCAAAGCTAGACAACCAGAGATCTTCACTATCTGTCATATTGTCTCGTTTTCTTCCAAATGGTTGTCCATATCTTTGCATACGGGGAGTTCATACTAAATAACATAGCCAATCTTTTCACAAGATGTCCAGTTCACTGGCTCCCACTTGCTAAGGGTGGGGGGACGACACACGGGATGGGGACAGGACGACATGAGATGTTTGATTTGCCGGCAGGCTCACAGCCGCCCCCCAGAGGGGAGGAGCTCCTTGTTCTCCTGGCACCCTAAGTCAACTGCATGGTACAGGACCCGAGGCGCCAGGGTTTCTCTCCTTCGGTCACCGAAAGTCTGCCACACTCTCAGCCGCCCCCCAGAGAGGGGAGGAGCTCCTTGTTTTCCCAGCACCCCAAGTCAACCGCATGGTGCAGGTCCCAAGGCATCAGGGTCTCTCTCCTTAGGGCCGCCGAAAGTCTGCCACACTCACCTGCTATTTCTTTCTGATGAATTGACCATTCCATTTCCAAAGTTCTGAAATGGCCAACAGACCACAGAAAGAATTCTCTTTAGGCTCCTGTTTGAAACCAGCAGCTATAGCAATCTGCTGGCCTTGCTTCAGGGCCACCAGAATTGTTTTTAGTATTAACTAAATCTGAAGATGCACAGCTCAAGGACATACAGCACTGACTGTATACACCTATCTGCCTAGAAAAAGTTTCAATACAATGTTACTATTTAAATGATGATCACTTTTTACTTGTTTTTTAAAAAACAAAACTCTCCCCAATATTCTGAGCTGAAGGCCTACTGATGAGTCTCTAACTCCCTTTGACAAAGAATGCTTGAGATATCTCTGGTTTGATGTAAAAAATGTGGTTATCTCACAAATATCTAAACAAAAAAGCACGGACTAGCTGTCCCCCATAATTAATTATTCTGGAGGAGCCATCTTACTCCCACTGTACAGCCCAACCAGGAGGGCAACAAGGGTTTTGCCTGGCAGCTGCTGGGGTACATTTGGACACTGCAGAACCAGGAATTAAAATCAAAACTCATTTTCTCAGAATTTGGGAGGCTGAAGCAAGAGGATCACTGCAAGTTCAAGGCCAGTCTGGGCTACATAATGAGTTCAAGGCCAGCCTGAACTGCAGTGAAACCCAGTCTCACAAAGACAAACAAGCAAATAAACAACCCCTAATTTTGTCCCACGGAACCTGACCTTCAGGTAGCCCCAAAGTCTCAGTTTACATACTTCATTTTGGACCTTTATTTTTTGAGTGCCTGGAAACTATTGCTGGAGAGAAGTTTCACAAATCCTGAGCATACAATCATCCCAGCTGCATCTCAGCAAGAGAATGGACACTTTACCTGTCCAATTCTGAGATCATGACAAATTTTAGGCATATACTGGGATTGGGTAGTTTCTGTACTATATTAAACAGTATGTCTGGCTGGGCATGGTGGTACATGTCTGTAATCCCTATGCTTTGGGAGGCTGAAGCAAAAGCATTTCAAGTTCAAGAACATGGGCAACTCAGTAACTTAGTGAGAACCTGTGTCAAATAAGATAAAATAAAATAAAATAAAATAAAATAAAATAAAATAAAATAAGCCTGGGGATGTACCTCAGTGCCAAGGCCCTGGGTTTAACTGCTAGTTCTGGAAAAATCAAGCAAAAAACTCAGCTTGTTTTATCTTATACTACTTGCAGTATAATCTATGGGCTCTGTGAAGGCTAGACATAGGGTCCTCTGCAGGACCCACTATTTCTCAGGTTTCCCACTCTTCCTGCATAGATACACACAGAATTACATAGGAAACAGGCAGTGCCAATGTTTCGTCACTAAAACAACTTCATACTTTTTATTGTCCAGGACAAGAAATATCCACTGGTTGGGTCCCATAAAAGAAATTAGCTTCCCACCCTCAGTTTAGTCTTTCAGGCTGAGGAAATGGGCTTCTTCTTACATGGCTCTAGCAGATGGTCCATAATAGCACTTAGCACAAGAGCCAAGACAGCCATGTTGGGACCTAGCTGTGTATGGTGATGGTAGGGCTTCGTTTGATTACTTGGGCGTGACCCTGAAGACCCGGATGTGGATGGCTGAGTTGTTTCGGGTTCGGGTTAGTGGCTCCCGAGTATCAGTCTCTGGTTCCAGCTCATCCACAAGCTCCACAGTGGAGGTATTGGCAGCCACCTGCAAAGATCCAAAGCTGCCCGCCTGCAGCTGCAGGGCAATGTTGATAGCACGGTTGATGGCCAGGCCCAAACCATGAATGTAGATCTCAGTACATGCATTCTGACCCCGTGCCCCGCCGTCCAGCAGCTTCTGGCAGCGGGCCAGCTGGGCCTTAAAGTCAGTCTTCATGTTGACATAAATGTCATTGGGCCTCCGTGGCAGGCGGTGGGGAAGGCGTTTCCTAAGGGTGTACTCCACCGGGTCCAGCTCAGCCTCGACGACACCACGGGGCTCTCGGTTTTCAGCCATGCTGCGGGTGCTGCCACTAGATCGGAGAGATCACAAACAACTTAGCATTCCTTTTACAAAGGGTGTATCCTGGATAGGGCGTGCTCCATGCCTCTTCCCTTCCAGCTTCAGAGTTTTCATTCATTCGTTGTGTCGCGCCCAACCTTACGCCCCTCCGCACCCCCCCCTTCCCCAGCTCTTTAGCGCCTACCCTTGGACTGGGGATTTAGCTCAATGGTGTAAGTGCCTGCCTGGCAAGCGAAAGGTCGTGAGTTCGATCCCTGGTACTAAAAAAAAAAAAAAAAAAAAAAAAAGTCTTATCTTCAATCTAGCGCCTACCCTTTCCGCTCCACAGTGTCTTCCACGCGCACGCAGCCCGTTCCCTGCCAGGCCACTCAAGAGCTCGCCGACCGGCCCAATTGGAGACCGCTGCCGTGACTGTAAGGTCCGAGAGAAGGGAAGAGAAGAGAAGCGAAGCACAACTAGAATGCCAGCTAGAAGCTCCCGGGACAGCTGCGCAGTGCGCACGCGCTCCCCGTGCCGCCCCACGCCGAATCGCCTTCCCGGCCTCCGTTCTCCCCGCCCCTTTTCTGAGCGCTCGCGCGAACTCTCGAGGAGTTTGGCACCGCGAGACTTCCCGGCTTGCGGGATCTACACGCGTACGCCGGGGGCGGGGAGGAGGGAGCGAGGCTGTAAAAGGCCCAGCTAGAAGGGGAGGGGTGGGTTTCCTAGGCCGGTGCAATTCGCGGCGCTCGAGGTCCCCAGGAGCACAGGCCGTGCTGGAAAGTGCTAGGAGCGCGGAGGATTGGGGATGGGGGTGCGGGCAAGGAGTGGGGCGAGTTTAGAAGTGTGTAGTCTAGAAGGGGCTTTAAAGCAAGCTGGACTCAGCGTCCATCGAGTTCCCCCTGTCGGCAGAGGCTTGGGTAGAGCGGACCTGTCGTCTTCGCAGCAGTTCACTGGGACCCATCCCGCAGCTGCCGCCCCCATGTCTGGGGCCGGTGACCCGGGAGCAGCAGCTTGCCGCCCCCTACCGGGCAGGCGGGCTTTCTGACTGCCCAAGGCTAGTGAGACCGGGTTCTGATACTGAACTGCATCCTCAGCACTCTTTATTTTTCTTTTGAGATAGGGCCTGGCTAAATTGCCGAAGGTGTGCTCGAATTTGGAATCCTCCTGCCTCCAAGAGTGCTAGGATTACAAGTGTGTGCCATCACGCCCAGCTTCCTGTCTAGTTTCTGGCCAATTCCCTTTGGAAAGAGACCTGCGTCTTTGGTTTCCCCGTCTCTCAAATGGGAATACTAATTTCTTCCATGCCATTGAGCTGTGAAAGCCAGTGTGACCCTGCAAACTGTAAACCTGCACATGTGAGTTGGCATCTCTGACCCCCAAACCATTCTCTAGCTTCCTGCGACATCATTTCACTTCATTTGACCCAAGGTTGGAAAGAGGGTTTTGCTCGCTCCCAGTACCAAATACATCCTGGAGTTTTCTTCTTCTGCTCCATTGTTTTCCTTAACCACAAGTTAAAATGGAAGATTCAAGAAAAACGTTAGTTCTCTCCAAATTGATCTATATGTTTAATATAATTGCTATGAAAACCTCTGCAAGAACTGTTACATACATAAGTGTATTCTAAAATTTAGGTAGAAAGGGAAAGGAGGCCAGGCGTGGTACATGAATGCAATCCCAGTACTGGGGAGGCTGAGGCAGGAGGGTTGTCACAAGTTCAAGACCAGCGTAGACTACATGGCCAGACCCTGTCTCAAAACAAAAACAAAACAATGCAGTAATCAGGGAAATGTTGTATTGGCTGAGTGATATTCTCAAAATTGAATGGTATGGAGAGACTGGCAGTCCACAAGGAAAGCCAAATTGTGTGTGTGTGTGTGTTTGTGTGTCTCTCTCTGTGTGTGTGTGTTTTGACAACGGTATAAAAGCAGTTCTGAGTAGGGAAAAGATGTCTTTTCAACAAGTGCTAAAGCAGTTGGACAGCAGGCAAAGAAATGAACTTCAGTAATGCAAAATGGATGGCAAATCAAAATATAAAATCTGAAACTATAAAATGGTTTAGATGAGCCAAGCATTATGGTGCATCCCTGTAATCCTGGTGCTTGCAAGGCTGAGGCAGGGGGATCTCAGGAAGTTTGAGACCAGCCTGGGGTACATAGCAAGACCTTGTCTCAAAAAAGCAAAACAAAAAAACTGCTTGAATTCAAACAGAGGGGAATCTTAGGTAGGATCAGATAGAGTTCTTAGATGTGGTTCCAAAGACACAATCCATAAAATTAAAAAAAACCTTGATAAATAGAACTTCATCAAAATTTCAACCCACTGCCAGGCATGATGGGTTGTAATCCTAGCCTAGGCCTGTAACCCTAGCACTTGGGAGGCTATGGCAGGAAGATCGCCGTGAGTTCAAGACCAGCCTTATACTAGATAGTGAGACCATATCTCAAAAAAAAAAAAAAAGTCACATGAAAATTTCAACCGATGATGAACGTAATCATGTACTATAAATTTGTACTAATAAATATTTTTAAAAGTTTCAAAGCAACAGAAGCTACAGGCTTGGAGAACGTAACTCCAAATCATATAGCCAGCAACAGATTTGTATAAAGAACTCAAGAGTTAGAAAACAGGGTGGGCATGGTGGTACATACGTGTAATCCCAGCATTTGGGGGTGATTAAGACCAGCCTGGACTATACCAGTAAGACCTTGTCTCAAAAAAAAAAAAAAACCCTTGGGTATTTCTGTTTAAAAGGTATAAAGAGGATAAATAAGCACATCATAAAACATTCAGCCAGGCATCATGGCATACACTATAATCCCAGCTGAGGCAGGAGAACCACAAATTTGAGCGCATCCTGAGCAACTTAGTGATTTAGACCTTGTCTGGAAAGAAAGGACTGGGGATGTAGCTCAGTGTGAAGGTGAACAACCTGGGTTCAACCTCTAATAATACTAAGGTAAAATAAATGTTCTGTATTGTTAGCCATTAAGGAAATGGACATTAAAGACACGATGGGATAATGCCACCCACTTATTAGAATAGCTAAAATACAAATTCTGACAATACCAAGTATTTTTTTTTTGTATGTATTTTAACAGCCCCACAGGTTGACCCAACTCTGATTGCTCTATTGTATTCCGTATTCTACCACTCACCAATTAAAAGACATCTGGGTTGTTTCCAAACTGGAGCTAGTATGAGCAGGACTGCTGTAGATGTTGGGTATGGGTTTTGAGGCTATGTGCTTAGAAATGCTTTTGCTGGCTATGTGGGTATGGTGTTTTTAGAAGAAACTGCCAAGCTGTTTTATAGAGTGACTGGACCATTTTACATTTCCATAAGCAGTCTACAAAAGATCCCTACTCATCTACACTTGGTATTGTCAGCCTGAGGTGACCTATAAAAATGGTTCGCTATGCTCTTGATACAGAAAGCCCCACAAAATCTTGCAAATCAGGACACTCAAATCTTTGTGTTCACTTTAAGAACATCCATGAAACTTCCCAGGCCATCACAGGTATGCATATCCAAAAGACTACCAAGTGTCTGAAGGATGTCACATTGGAGAAGCAGTGTGTCATTCTGGTGTTACAATGGTGGAGTTGGTAGACATTCCCATGGCAAACACTGGGGCTGGACACAGGGTTGGTGACCCAAAGAATGCTGAATTTTTGCTGCACATGCTTAAAAATGCAAATAGTGATGTTGAAGTTAAGGTTTTAGCTGTAGATTCTCTGGTCATTGAACAAAGCACCCAAGATGTACTGCCACACTTACAGAGCCCAGGACCGGATTCGCTCATACATGAGCTTCCCAGCCACACAGATGACCCTGACTGAAAAGGAACAAATTGTTCCTAAACCAGGGGAGGAAGTTGTGCAAAAGAAAAAGATATCCCTGAAGAAACTGAAGAAACAAAAACTTACGGCACAGAAATAAGCATAAAATAAATGCAAATAAAAGAAAAAAATACAAGTAATATAATACTGGGGTAAGCAATTCATATTTTGGTGTGAAAGACAAGACAAGCAAATAGTATGAACTAGCCGAGCATGGTGGTGTATACCTATCATCCCAGCACTTTGGAAGACTGAGACAGGAGGGTGACAAGTTCTAGCCTCAACAATTTAGTAAGTTAGTGAGACCCTGTCTCAAAATAAAAACGAAAAAAGGACTGGAGATGTGGCTCACTGTGAAGGCCCGAGTTCAATCGTGAGTACCAGAAAACAAACAAATGGGATAGTGTGAACTATGCTAAGGGTGCAACATATGTACCCGATTTGGCAGTGCTCACAGGCAGAATATGATCTTGTGGTTTCAAATTTCTCTAGAGGAAGCGCAGGCTGAAGCTGAGATAGGAATGTCTAGCAGTGGTGCTGGTATCTTGGTATAAGAGGCAGGTGCTGAAGGACTGAACCCTGGGAGGTTGGGGCCAAAGGGAGGGACCAGAAAAGACCTGAGAAGTCAAAGTTTGTGAGCCAGGAGAAAAACTGAAGGAGTATAGTGTCTTGGAAGGCAGGTGAAAACAGTATTTCTAGAGAAGGGAGTGACCAGCTGTGTCACAGACTACTGACAGGTCACGTAAGATAATGGGCCAGTGGATTTAGCAATGTAGAGGTCATGGGTGACTTGAGAAATATCCAGATACATATGGTTTTTTGAGACAGTCGTACTATGTAGTTCAGGCTGGCTTTAAATTCCTGTAATCCTCCTGCCTTGGGTTCTGAGTTCTCCTGAGTTCTGAGATTATACCATCACAGCCACTTCTAAACAATTATATGGACAGTATTTGGTCAACAAAGACAACTTAGCTTCTGGCAGAAAGTATTTACCAATGCAAAAATTAATTTTAAGGCCTGTTATGTCTGATAACTGATAATGATCACAGATTATGAGCAATCATTGCATGACTCAGGTTGCATAACTTTTCAAGTCACTCACGTTTTACACACGTTGCTGTCCATATAGCACAAACCTTATCTCTTTGCGTTTCATGGGGAGGAAACACCACAAAGGAATCTACCATTATTTAAAAAAAAAAAAAAAAGGCAAGCCAATGCTCTGGGAGGCTGAGTCAGAAGGATCCCAAGTTCCACCCCAACCTGCGATTCTGTCTCAAAATTTAGCTTAGCATGAAGGCCCTGTGTTTAATCCCCCAGCACCACAATAAAATCATTTAAAAAAGGTAAAGGGTCTTGGTGTGTATAGCGCAGTGGCAGAGTACTTGCCTAGTGTCTGCAAGCCCCTGGGTTCCACCCCCACCACTGCAAAGTATAAAAGGAAAGGTGGAATTTGAGCTTAGCTGTTTGGTTTTCCTTTAAGTATCTCTTTCATCTTGATCGACCATCTAAACCAAATCTCTGCTCCATTCAAAAGCCTGTGATTTTTTTTTTTTTTTTTTTTTTTGTCTTTTGAGATAGGGTTTTACTATGCAATTCAAAGTGGCCTTGAGCTCACTTTGTAACCCAGGCTGGTCTCGAACTTGAAACAATTCTCTGGCCTCAACTCCCAGGTGCTAAGCTTGCAGATTTTTAAAGCACAGATCAAGACATTTCACAGCATAGTGCCTGAATAAACAAAAATATAATAGGCCCAAATGATTTGCTGGTAATTTTAAAACTTTATATGGGAGACTCATAGGTTTTGTTTTGCTTTGTTGTTTTTGGAGACAATCTCACCATGTAATTCAGCCAATTTTGAATTTATTACATATTGCTCAGGCTGGCCTCAAGCTCATGGGCATCCTCCTGCTTCAGCCTCCCTACTGCTGGGATTACAGGCACTTCCCCCACACCTGGGCAGACACACAGTTTTGATTTCAGCATTTCCTTTCTCAAAGGGAAATTCAATGTCCTTTGTGAAGTGAAGGACACTTCAATGTCCTCAGCACCACCTTTCCCATTTTACAGGTAAGAGCCATTATTTATCAGTGTCAGTGTCACACACCAGTACCCTGGAGACCCAGGGCTGACCCTCCTATCTCCCACCCTGGAGCTCTTCTGCAGCTACGGGGCTACATAGCAAGCTGTTCTCAAAAACTGATGTGAGCTGGGGCTGTAGCTCTGTGGCAGAGCTCTCAGCAAACACATGGGAGGCCCTGGGTTTGATCCCCAGTATCACAAAACCAAACCAAAGCTTTCCTAGTGGTAACTGAGACTCAACTGGTATTTCATCTTCACTTATTTTCAGCAGCCTGGACAGTCAATACTCCCAAATCCACACCCACTTTCTGCAAACCCACCCAGCTCCTTCCCTTCCCTCCAGCTCAGCAGGAGCAGTTGCTTCCAGTCCTGTTTCCCTGTACAGGGGCCACCCCTTCTTGCCCCATCATTTCTCTATCCACAGATCCAGTCTCACATTTGCTTAGGAACTGCTAAAGCTTTTTTTTTGGTACCAGGGATTGAACTCATCACCACACGCTTGCAAGGCAGGTGCTTATGCCACTGAGCTAAATCCCCAGCCCTGCTAAAGCTTTTTAAAAAGGCTCTCTCACAGTCTAAATAAGTCCTCTAGGACTAAGTTATGTGCCAGCCTATTGACACACTTTCAAACAATGTGAACAACCTTGAATATTGAGCTTCTAGGACCCTGTAGAACCAGGAACCCCCATCGCTATTTCTAATGGTCTTGTCCTGCACCAAGCACTGTGTTAAGGGTCTTACAATCCAAAAAGCAGTTAACTTGGCTAGGGTCACAGTGGGTAGCAGATGAGGCCTGTTTCTCTTCCTGTCCTGTCGTTTCCTTTTCTTTCTTAGTTTCTAGTTACTTTTTCTTGTACTGGGGAGTGAATCCAGGGTCTTCACATTGGTCTGCATCTCCAACTTACTATTTTTCTTTTTTCATTTTTAAGATTTTACATTGTTACCCAGGTTGGCCTTGAACTCTTGATCCTCCTGCCTTATCCTCCCGTAGGACCCTTTTTTTTTTTTTTAAGTCGGTACCAGGGTCTCGTAGGACCCCTTTTTTTTTTTTTTTAAGTCGGTACCAGGGATCGAACTCATGACCACGCGCTTGCAAGGCAGGCGCTTATGCCGCTAAGCTAAATCCCCAGCCCCTCCCTTTCTTTTTCTTAACTACTGCTGTTTTCCTGCCTGTGAGTGAGCAGCGTGACAACACTGAGCCAGAAACCCTGGCTGCAGGGAAGGCAACAAGTGTGAAAAGCAGGCACCACAAATGCCGGGCCCTCCTGAGAGCAGGAACTCAGCCCCTTCAGGTAGCACCAGGGTTTCCAGATCTGAGGTACAGAATCCAAGGGCTCGGCCTGGGCGGTAAGCAGCTGTGTTAGGAAGCAGGGAAGTAAGAGTGTATATTCTGCACGGCCTCCCCAAGGAAATGGTAAAAGCATCCTGAAAAGTTCAAGGTGCTTCAGAGAAATCATTCTTGAAAAATTCTGAAACAAAAGGCTTCTCCTAGACGGAGAACATTTGCATAGTCGTTTCCCCTTTTCAAAGCCTTTCACATTCACTTCTTTTCATTCTTACAGGACTCCAAGAAGAGAATGGGGCACAGAGCACTATTAAAACGGCTCTTTATAACCCTATAACTCAGGGCTGGTGTTTTGTGCCTGTAATCCCAGCACTCTGGGAAGCAGAAACAGGAGGTCTGCAAGTTGGGAGTCCAACCTGGGCACTTGGTAATTTTGCCAGACCTTATCTCGAAATCAAAAATAAACAGGGCTGGCGATGTAGCTTGGTGAGGGCAAAGGCCTTAGGTTCAATCCCTGGTATCACTAAAATTAAATTTTTAAGAAGTTCCAGAGGAGAAACTGAGGCTCCTAAGCACGAGCTCCCTCGCCGAAGCCAGAAGAAACTGCTTCTCTTGCCAGTCGGGCAGCCTTGGGCCCTTTGGGAATCCTTAGTCTTGGGTCCTCTCCTCGATCCCCGGCGAGTGAGGAAAACAGAGTTGCGGATTTTCTTTAGGCTCTTTCCACCCCAGCAGGCTTTCTGGAAGACTCCGCTGGCCGCAGCCTGGATCCCGGGGTACACGCGGGCAGAGCAGAGCGCACCCCTGAAATCCACTGCCCGCCCGCCGCGGCCCCCGCGTCACGTGACGGCCGGGCTCTCGAGTCACGTGCCGAGGGCGGCGGCGGGGGGGGGCGAAGTGTCGGGGGTGGCGGGTGTGTGTGCCGCGCCCCGCCGGGCACGCGCGGGGCAGGGCTGCGGGTCGCAACGGGCCGAACCGCGGAGGCCGAGGCAGGCGGCGGCGTCGGAGGGGGCGGCCCCGCGGCCCCGCGTCCGCGTCACGTGGTGCGAGGCGGGCAGCCATCTTGCTACAAACACAAACAGAGAGGAGCGGCCGCCGCGGGAGCGCCTGCGCCCCCTCCCCGCCGCCGCCGCCGCCGCCGCCGCCGCCGCCGCCGCCGCCTCCCGGCCCCGGCCCGCCGCGCGCCACCCGCCGCCGCCGACGCCACCGCCGCTGCGCGTCGCCTCCGCCCGGGACCGGACCCCGCGCCCGCCCGCCCGCGGTAAGCGCTCGGTGGACCCCGGCCCCGCAGGCCCGCCCCCGACGCCGGCGGCCCCGAGCCCGCGAGAGACCGGCCCGCGTCCTGTCGTCGCTGCCTGGGCCCCGGCCCCGATCCCCGGCGTCGGCCGCCCCCCGCGCACCTGCGCCCCTCCCTGAAGGGCACGTCGTCCCCGCGCGCTAACGGTCGACCCCCTCGGGGTCGCTCGCACCCCCTCCCCGCGCGAGGCCCCGGCGGGGAGTGCGCGCCCCGCGCTTCCCCGTAGGTGTCCCTAGCGTGTCGCCAGGTCCCCTGTGAGCCGGGCCTGGCTTGCGGGGCTCCTGGTCCAAGCGGTCTGCCAGTTTGGTCAACATGGAAGCTTCCTCTCCACCAGAGCACCTCGCCGAGCTCCTCACCTACGTTTCTTGCATCTCAAGCGGCCACCTTAGTGCTTGGTCATCAGGGTCCTCTTCCTCCTGGTTGCCTTGAGCAGGGTCCACGGTCTCCCCGGCGTCGCCAGGCCAGGCCCTTCCCAGCCAGTGCCTTTAATGCAGCAGCTACCTGGTTACAGACACTCACTCTTTGCCTTTTTTTTTTTTTTTTTGCGAGAAACTTGAAAAAGAGACCTAGTGTCTCCTCCCTGACCCAGCTGTTACTACAGTTTCCAGTCTAGTTGTGGGTTTGTTTCACTCGCGTGTTGGCCACTGGGAAATGCTGAATAAATACTATACTTACTGGCTGGATCTTTCCTCCGCCCATCCCTGTGTTGTTCTATTCTTGCATCTTAAAGTGCCGCTTTCCCAAAGATTGCCCTCCATGCCATGCCAGCTTCTTGCATTCAGCGATCCACACGTGCCTGGGACCGTTGAGCTGCTCTCCTTTGCTGCTTACAAGTGGGAGTTTGGACTCTGGGTCCTTTTCATTTTTCCTTGCAGCCGCAGGCCTGCCACCCTCCAGCCCTGCTCCCCTGTAGTCTTAGATCGTGATCTTGCAGTTGGAAAAGATGTGAAGAAGCCTCAGGACTTTGTGTTCCTGCCATTGCCTGCGAATCAGAGCCCCCTGTGGGTCTCAGATGGTGATTGTAGTCCAAGTGGGTTGTGTGTTTAGACTTTTGGACTGGTTTTGTCAGCCGGTGGACCCGTTGGTACTGTGCTTGATTTGATAGATTGGGGACCCCAGCTGCCTGCTCCCCACACCTTTACACCTGTGGTTGGAGTTTAGGATAGAAAAAATGGCCCCACTTTAGAGAAGGTGCCAAGAGGTGACATCTGAAGATTTTAAAGTCTGAGAAATGAAAAATGGCTTTCAACTGGCCAGGGTCGCCTCAGAGTCTTCTCTGCAGTCTTGGGTAGTGTTGACATGGGTGGGGGGAGGCGCTGACGGGCAGCTGCTACTCACTGCCTTTTTTTCCCTGGCTTGAGCCCCCGGCTGAGCAAGTAGGCAGAAAGGATCAAATGAGGTAGAGTGTGAAAGTGCTTTGAAAACTGCTAACTAGTACCCAATTGCAGAGAGCTGGGAGAACTAACCAGCCCAGGAACTCAGGCTGCAACCCATTTCAGCCTTTGAGTCCTCCTTCCAGCACCTGAGAAAGGGGCCCAGTCACTTCCCAGCGGCGTGGGCCGGCAGTGGTTCTGTGCCTTGGGACGTTGGGGACTCTGTCTCTATTAACGGTGGTACTAGGCGGTGCCAAGGCACATTGCTCTGGATTGGGGCTAATTTTAGGGGTGATGGAGTAAGGAAATAATGTTCTTAACTTAGTGTGTGGTGAGAGTGCCCATTCCTTACATCCTTTCCTTTTCCCATGTGGTCTGAACTCCAGAGCACAGGCTCCGGGGTCCTTCAAGGCGGTTGGGTGCTCCTGGCAGTGGCATGTACCCTCTCCTCTTGCTTCCAGTAGGGGGCAGCCTTTTAATAGCAGTAATTCAGATGCTAAGAGAGTAAAGAGTGAAGTTTCACTGAAATCTGAAAGAAAAAGGTTGCTGAAGGGGCCAGAAGCTGAGATAGACAGACCAAGGCAGAGCCAAGGGCAGGTGACAAGCTGGAGTGGGCCTGTGATGGAAGGGAGAGGTGGGAAGGGGCAGGCATACTGGTCCTAGCTTGCCACCTCTCCCAAGCCTTCATTAGAAAGGGACCCAAGTGCTTGGCCTGGAGAGTGTGACCAATGAACTTGGGGTTGGTGCTGGTTTTCTTTTAATTTATTCTTTTCTCAGGGATTCCCTCCTGGCAGGACTTCAGAGTTCTTTCATGGGATAGTGTAATTAAAGAATTGTTCCCTGCTGCTCTGAGGGGAAAATGAATGAGCAGACACTTGGTTCGCCCTCTTCTGTTCTACTGTAAACTCCCAAGTAGGCTCTACTGGACTCAGGGATGAGGATTCTCCATGGGTGCTGTTGCAGATCAGATGGGTTTTTTTTTGTCTGTTCTGGGCATTGTAGGGTGTCTTGTGGGATGCTTGGTATTTACCTAAAAGATTCTAGTGGCACCCCGAGCTCATCTGAGACAGCCTTGAATGTCTCCAGCCATGGCCAAAATTTGGGGCAGCAGAGTTGCCCCCAACCAAGAATCGTCTGCTTCCATGCAGTGTGGGGCAGAGGCAATCTGAAGCGAGGGATGTAGACCACATGGTGGCCCAGCCCCTGCTTTGCTGGCTCTGTCTTCCTCTGCTCCTGGTTCTCAGAGCCTTGCCTCCTGTCACTTTGCCTCTGCTGTCCCTTCCATTCTCCCTTGTCCCACACTGTAGCCCTTTAGTGCCCCCAGAATTAGCATATATCCCACTATGAGTGAACTGAGGAGGAAGAGGTGCAAAATTGCCTGTCTTGGATATTGTTTGAAGGAATGTGCACTGTTTTTCTTGAAGTCAGGATGGCATAGGTGTGCAGAGGTTATCCCTAAAGGGCTCTTTTCTCTTAAAGCTTTTTTTTTCTTTCTTTCTTTACTTCTTTACCCATTGCTGGGAATGGAACCCAGGGTCTTGTTTATGCTAAGCATGTGCTTTACTGCTGGCCTCACTGGAGCTTTTTCTATTATTACTATTATTTTTGATATGGGGTGTGGAACTTAGGACCTTGTGCTTGCCAGGCAAGTGCTTATGCCACTGAGTTATATCCCCAGCCCCTCTTTTTTATTATTGATGCAAAATTCGCTATTGACCAATTGTGTGTTTCTGAGGTGTTACATTCTTGCTGTGCTGTGCAGCCATTGCCACCAAACCTGCATATCTAGGACTTTCTTCTCGGTGTCTGCTGAAACCGTGGGCCCATTCAACAGCTCCATACCTCCTTCCCCTGGACTGTCTGATTTACCTGCCCAGGGTTCGTCCTTCAAGAGGAATTTTCCAGTGTTGTGTTTGTGACTGACTGTTTGACTGATCAAGACCAGATTGCCCAAGGGTTGTGCCCTCCTCCAGTGCAGTGAGAGAAGCTATGCTATGGGGGACCCCACAGCAGCAATGTCCCTGAAGCTCTGGAGGGGTAGGGAGGAAGAGATGCTCAGGGCACTTAGCTAGCTTAGGTGTCTCACTCTAGATCCTCAGCTGCTGTGATTCTGGGCAGCCCAGTGTCAGTCTTTGCATCTTGTTTTGGTTGAGGTGCAGGCAAGAAAGCTCCTATCCTAGGCACCTGACGGAAGCCTCCCCTCCTCCCCGCAGACCCAGCATCTTGGAGTGGATGGGCACTGCAGACGCGCTCCGGCCCAGCCTCCCTCCCAGCCAGTGACAGAGCCGTCGAGCACCCCTGGACACTGCCTGCCCTTCGTCCTCAGCTTCGGTCCCACCAGGGATGAACCCTCTCCCAAGAGTCTTCTCCATTGTTCTTTAGAGGAACTGGTTGCTGCTGCTACCACCACTTGTCAGCCTCAGTGAGTCTGACCTGCTTTCTATTCTATGGTGAGGGAGCCTTCTACTGTCTGTATCTGAGGAGGCTGTCTCCCTGCCTTTCATTGGGCCACTGTTGTTGGTCTGCAAGCAGGGAGCTGGGTGCATGTTCTGTTGGGGAAACCAGCCCTGAGACCCCTTGTGTGACTGTCTTTGGCCCTGGAAGAGTTCTTGCCTCTTTCATGCTGGTTCCTCTCCTGACCCAATGCCTAGATTCTAGTAACAGAGCAGCCAATCCTGATTGTTTTCCTTGAGGAAAGTAGTTTTGCTCCCAGGTTTATGTCTAATCCTTTGGTTTATAACCTTTCAATCTGAGACATTTGTGGTTCTGGTGGCTTTGTTTCTTGTTTTATGTCCTGGAATGACCATGACTACCTTAGTCACGTTTTTATTGAATCCTCTGCTACATTTGCTGTTGGAACTTCCTGGTTAGAGTGCAAGTAACCTGAGGGCAAGCTTTGGGTGCCACTCCTCAGAATCCAGCTAGTGTCCTGCTTGTGTCCCCAGCAGCTAGGGGCCTCATCAGTCCTGGGGGAAGGGAGGACAGCAGAGACAGGGATGCCATGTTACCCATGAATTTATTTTATTTTATTTTATTTTATTTTATTTTATTTTATTTTATTTTATTTTACTTTACTTTACTTTACTTTACTTTACTTTATTTTATTTTATTTTATTTTATTTTATTATTTTATTTGTACTGGGGATTGAACTCACAACCTGTACTTGCCAGGCAGGCACTGTGTCGCTCGCTGAGCTATCCCCAGCCATGACCCATGATTTAACCCCTTCTCACTTGTCCTTAAGGATCATTGCCAGAAGTGAAAGTCCTTCCTGGGAGGAACTGAGGCCATAGCAGTAGCCAGAGGCATAGGGACCCTAGTTAACTCCAGTGTCAGCCTCTGCCTGAAGAGGGCCCAGGCCCCCCCACTGCTTTCCCGGCAAGACTGCCAGGTAAGTGTGCTGGGTTTCAGGAGGGTGCCCTGTAGAGGCAGGAGGGCCTCTAGCTTCTCTGTTTCCTTGCATCCCCAGGTCTCCCAGTGGCCCTAACAGCTTCTGTTAATTCATGGTGTGAGTGGCCAGCAGCTTAGGTGAGCCCTTTCCCAGCCCCAGTGACCCATGAGCTAGCCCAAGGCCCAGTGCGGTGCCCACCAAAGTGGGACCAGTGGCCAAGCACAGAGACTGTACAGGTTCATACCCTGTGTGCTCCTGGCCCCACAGGTGTTTGGACAGTGTACACAAGGTCTTTCCTGCTCTGTTTACACCCTGACCTCTGGGAAGCACCCCAACTCCACAATGGCAGCAGAGACGCTCAACTTTGGGCCTGAGTGGTGAGTCACACATGCTGGGGCTGGTGCGGCCATACCGTGGGAGAGGAGCAGGGCTGCTGGGACCCCGAGCGCTCTCTTCCTCCTCTGTGCTCACTGCAGGCTGAGGGCCCTTTCCAGTGGTGGCAGCGTGGCCTCACCACCCCCTTCCCCTGCCATGCCCAAGTACAAGTTGGCCGACTACCGCTATGGGCGAGAGGAGATGCTAGCCCTCTATGTGAAGGAGGACAAGGTGCGATGGCGGAATGGGGAGTGGCACCCGCACCTGTGTGGCCTCAGCTGCAGAGAGGCCCTGACCTGTGGTGTCTTGGCCTTCCTGCCCCGCTGCAGGTGCCTGAAGAACTTCAGGACAAGGAGTTTGCTGCGGTGTTGCAGGAGGAGCCGCTGCAGCCCCTGGCCCTGGAGCCTCTGACTGAGGAGGAACAGGTGGGACCAGGCCAGGCTGAGGCTGTGGGGGCCAGGTTGGGGGAGCTGGGTTGATCCAGTGCCTGGGTCCTCACTTCTGCCCCTGACTCCCTCCTCAGAGGAACTTCTCCCTATCAGTGAACAGTGTGGCTGTGCTGAGACTGATGGGGAAAGGAGCTGCTCCCCCCTCGACTGGGACCTCCCGTGGCAGGGGCAGCACGAGGAGCCGAGGTAGAGGGGTACTGCAGATTCAGGGGCAGGCAGGGGTGAACCTGAGGTCCTTGCGGCGTGGAGAGACACTGCCAAGTTGCAGACCCAGGTGTGTCTGTTGTCCTTCTCTAGGCCGTGGCCGTGGCGACAGTTGCTTTTACCAAAGAAGCATTGAAGAAGGTGATGGAGCCTTTGGGCGAAACCCCCGGGAGATCCAGCGAAGCCAGAGCTGGGATGACAGGTGGAGCTGGAAGGAGGTGGCATGGAGGCAGAGCTAGGGAGACCTGAGCCAGTGTCCATGGAGAGAGACTAGGAGTTAGCAGGGACCCTCCACATAAGCCCTGGTCAGAGTTCCCTGTGCCTGCTAACCTGCCAGGCCCAGCGTGTCCTTTGCTTCCAATTCTCTTAGGGCCTGTTTGTCCGTATGATCTGTCCTGTATGACCCTTTGTGCTCCTTTCTCCTGAGCCTGATTTTCTCCTCTTTCCTCTGTTCTACCCCTGCCCCAGGGCAGAGTATATAACACTCCTACAGGGTCGGAAGGGACAGGTACTCTTCTTGACCAACACCTTTCTTTCCTGCAGAGGTGAGAGGCGGTTTGAGAAGTCGGCAAGGAGGGATGGAGGTATGAGAGTGGCAGGCATGGTGGCTAGGAGTGGGGGTGACTGAGATGGGGGTACCTGTAGGAGGGGGAGGGTCATAAGGCCAGTGGTAGAGGCAAGAGGGCCTGGAGCAGGGTTAAGTGACTTCCAGGTACCAGGATGACTGTCCTGTTCACTGTGTGTCTCTTCCCATGGCCAGCACGATCTGGGTTTGAGGAGAGCGGGGCTGGCCCAAGGAAGGAGCACGCACGCTCAGACAGTGAGAACTGGCGCTCACTTCGAGAAGACCAAGAGGAGGAGGACGAGGGCAGCTGGAGACTTGGGGCAGGACCCCGGCGAGATGGCGATCGCTGGCGCTCTGCTAGTCCTGGTGAGATTTACAGAGTGGTGTCGTGGGGCTCGGGAACTGGAGGGTGGGCTGCTGTGTCCAAGAGAAGGGAGCAGAGGGTTTTCTGGGGTGGAGATGAGGGGAGAGCACTGTTGGTGATGCTGGTGGTTCCTGGGATGTCCTATGAATGGTAGAAGAGGGCAATCTTGGCTTGATCTGTGTGCCAATTTTCCTTTTCCTCCCAGATGGCGGCCCCCGCTCTGCTGGCTGGCGGGAACATGGGGAGCGACGTCGAAAGTTTGAATTCGATTTGCGCGGGGATCGAGGAGGGTGTGGTGAAGAGGAGGTGCGGGGTGGGGGGGGTGGCTCTCACCTCCGAAGGTGCCGTGGGCCCGATGGCTTTGATGACGACAAGGACGGGCTCCCAGAGTGGTGCCTTGATGATGAGGATGAAGAGATGGGCACCTTTGATGCCTCCGGGGCCTTCTTGCCTCTCAAGGTATCTTTAAGGAGAGGAGAGGACTGAGAAAAGGGTAGAGAGTTGCATGTCCCACTTGGGGCCCCTGGCTGCCCTGGCTCCCTCACCTTGTTCTTCCTGCTTCTCACCCACACAGAAGGGTCCCAAGGAGCCCATTCCTGAGGAGCAAGAACTCGACTTCCAGGGCCTGGATGAAGAGGAGGAAGAGGCTCCAGAAGGGCTGGACGAGGAACAACCTAAGGCAGGTGAGCCATGGGACTGCTCAGGGTAGGAGGGTGAGGGATGGTGATGTCAGTCAGTGAGCAGGGTGCTGGCGGCCCACCTAGCTGTAGGATCAGGCTCCTTAGGACCACAGGCTGAGCAAGTGCTCAGGTGGGAGGGACCCAGAGAAGCGGAGCTGTGCTGAAAGCACGTGAGGTAAGATCACACATGATGAGGATGGTCTTGAAATCCCTGTGAGGCTCCTCGGAGCACAGGCCTGCTGACATCCTGCAGTGTGGGCAGGAGAGCCACAGGACATTTGCACTCCCAAAGTTTTGTTAAGAGG
This sequence comes from Dolichotis patagonum, assembly GCA_004027295.1. NCBI lineage: Eukaryota > Metazoa > Chordata > Mammalia > Rodentia > Caviidae > Dolichotis > Dolichotis patagonum. Next base: position 35,437 of record PVJX010011241.1, on the reverse strand, counting down.
ATGGACATGCTGCCTCAGGTGGTTTGCACCACCTTGCATGTGGAGCCCTCCACAGTTTGGTTTTGAGTCCTGGTGGTCGATTCTTTTTTTGCAATACCAAGGATTCAACCCCAGGGCCTTCACACTGATCTACATTTCTGGTCTTTTTTTTTTTTTTTTTTTTTTTTTTTTTTACTTTTTATTTTGAGACAGGGTTTTGTTAAGTCATTTAGTTGCCCAGGCTGAGTTTCAACTTGTAGTCCTCCTGCCTCAGCCTCTCAGAGTGCTGGGATTACCAGCTGTGCCACCATGCCCGGCTTTGTGATTGTTCTCCTCCAGGCGGGAAGGAGCTGCCCCCACTGCCGCCTCCAGAGAAGTCCACCTCTCCGTCCCCACTGCCCACCTTGGGCCCACTCTGGGGAACGAATGGGGAGGGTGACGAAGCAGTGGAGAAGGAACTCCCCGTACCTGAAGGTAGGTTATGGTGGGGACACCTGTGGGTAGTGCTAGTAGAGAAGGTACACACAGGGTGTCATTATTGAGGGGGGCTATAGCAAGAACCTATTTTGTCTGGGGGGTGGATTGGGAACTGTCCTGTCCCCTTTTCTATACCCCCACCTCCCACTTTTTCTAGGAGATGACATGCAGAGAATCCAGCTGAGCCCTGGTATTGGCTCCTCCCCTCCCCCCCCTGGAGACCTGGAAGATGATGAAGGCTTGAAGCACCTGCAGCAGGTATGGGGATGCCTAGGCAAGCAGTGTCATTGCTCATCTGTCCCTGTTCCTGACTACCCGTTCCAGATTCTGCCTGGTCTGTGATCCAACCTTCTTTACCCACCCTGGCCCCATGCTCCCACACTGATACTTTGTTGATTGGCTTCAGCTTTGCCTGTCTTGTGGGCTCCTAGGAGGCGGAGAAACTGGTAGCCTCCCTGCAGGACAGCTCCCTGGAGGAGGAGCAGTTCACAGCCGCCATGCAGAGCCAGGGCCTGCGCCACCCCACAGTTGCCACTGCCCTCCCTCTCAGCCACGGCGCTGCCCGAAAGTGGTTCTACAAGGACCCACAGGGCGAGATTCAAGGTAGCTGTGGGAACCAGAGGGTTCTGCAGAGCTCTTTTTGCTCACGGTGTTGTCAGTGTGCCCTCTGACACTAGTGACATTGTTCCTTGCCTCCCTCACATGCTTGGCCCAGGCCCCTTCACAACCCAAGAGATGGCAGAATGGTTCCAGGCCGGCTACTTCTCCATGTCCCTGCTGGTGAAGAGGGGCTGCGATGAGGGCTTCCAGCCTCTGGGAGAAGTGATCAAGATGTGGGGCCGTGTGCCCTTTGCCCCTGGTCCCTCACCACCCCCACTGCTGGTGAGCATGATGTTCTGCTGCTGCCCCTTGCAGGGAGGGCTGGTGGGAGGTGGCAGACTGGCAGAAGCAGGCAGGACCCCAGGCACTTTCTCCTGGCTGTGCACACCAGCCATGCTCTTACTGCATGCAGGGAAACATGGACCAGGAGCGGTTGAAGAAGCAGCAGGAACTGGCCACGGCAGCCTTGTACCAGCAGCTGCAGCACCAGCAGTTCCTTCAGCTGGTCGGCAGGTACGGGGCCTGTGAGGCTTGGCTCTCAGGCCAGCCACTGGTACCATGTGGCCCACTGTTGTGCTGTCTGTCTGTGCAGTCGCCAGCTCCCGCCGTGTTCGCTCCGGGAAAAGGCAGCTATGGGGGACCTGGCACCGCCGCAGCAGCAACAACTCACAACATTTCTGCAGCAGCTCCAGGCTCTCAAACCCCCCAGGTCCGTGTGGGCACAGGTGTCTGGATTCTGAGGATGGGGCCAAACAAGTGGGTATAGGGCTCTGAGAGTTAGTAGTTTACTCCTCAGAGGTGGAGACCAGAATCTGCTCCCTACCATTAGCCGGTCCTTATCGGTGCCAGATTCAAGCCCCCTCTGGGACATACATACCTCAGCCTCATCACAATCTGGTGAGTGACTGGCTGGCTGGCTCTGGGGGAGATGGGACTGGATCTGCCTGTCATCCTCATGCTGCAGCTGCCACTGTGCCTGAGGGGCTGGGCCTGAGTGCCTTCCTGTAGCTGTCTGTGCCTTCCACAGGTGGTGAGGCCAGTCTTTGGGACATACCAATTAACTCTTCGACTCAGGGTCCAATACTAGAACAGCTCCAGCTGCAGCATAAAGTGAGTAGCTAGCAGCCTGGGCTGGGCACACTGGCCGGTAGGGTCGGCTGTGTTCCCATTTCTGATCTGGCCCGGCTTAGTTCCAGGAGCGCAGAGAAGTGGAGCTCAGGGCGAAGCGGGAGGAGGAAGAGCGGAAACGCCGCGAGGAAAAGCGCCGCCAGCAGCAGCAAGAGGAGCAGAAGCGGAGGCAGGAGGAGGAGGAGCTCTTTCGGCGCAAGCAGGTGAGTGCCCCTACCACGGTGGCTGGCCAAGGCTCGGGCTGCTGCCAGCCCACTTTTTGAGTGTCCCCTCCTCTGCTAGGTGCGGCAGCAAGAACTGCTCCTGAAGCTGCTGCAGCAGCAGCAGGCATCAGCCACAGTTCCTGTGCCCCCTGCACCCAGCTCACCACCACCACTCTGGGCTGGCCTGGCTAAGCAGGGTCTGTCCATGAAGACACTGTTGGAGCTGCAGCTGGAGGGTGAGCGGCAGCTGCACAAGCCACCTGTGCCCCGGGAGCCGCCAAGGGCCCAGGCCCCCAACCACCGATCGGTGAGCAGGCTGGGCCCCTGGTGTGGTGGGCAAGGGCACAGGGCAGCAGGGTGGGGGTGGCCCTGGGCCCAGGCTCCTTCCTGCATATCTCAGTGGTGTGGTGTTGACATCTCTTCCGCATGGCTCTTACTTCCTCCCTTTCCCTGTGCCACATAAACAAATTGCCCTGCCTAGCTTTCCTGGGTTCCTGATTAGAGCCCTCTGACTTCTTGCCATCTCAGCAGCTTGGGGGCCTGGGTGCTGCCCCCCTGAACCAGTGGGTTTCTGAGGCCGGGCCACTGTGGGGCGGGCCTGACAAGAGTGGGGGCAGTGGCAGTGCCAGCCTGGGGCTCTGGGAGGACACCCTCAAGAGCAGTGGAAGCCTGGCCCGTGGCCTTGGCCTGAAGAATAGCCGGAGCAGCCCGTCTCTCAGGTGGGTGTGGGACCTGGAGGGCCAGGGGGATGGGGTAAAGGGGTGCTGAATCCTGGGCTAATCCCTGCCCTCCAATTTCCTACACTTCTCAGCGATTCCTATAGCCATCTGTCTGGTCGGCCTGTTCGCAAAAAGACAGAGGAAGAAGAGAAGCTGCTGAAGCTGCTGCAGGGCATCCCCAGGCCCCAGGATGGCTTCACTCAGTGGTGTGAGCAGATGCTACACACCCTGAGCACCACAGGCAGCCTGGATGGTAGGGCACGGGGCACACCCAGCCAGCCATGCTGTGGGTGGGGCTTCTGATCTGGCCAGGTGTGCTTGATGGCACCACCTTCCCCACAGTGCCCATGGCTGTTGCCATCCTCAAGGAAGTGGAGTCCCCCTATGATGTACATGATTATATCCGTTCCTGCCTGGGGGACACGCTGGAAGCCAAAGAATTTGCCAAACAATTCCTGGAGCGGAGGGCCAAGCAGAAAGCCAGCCAGCAGCGGCAGCATCAGCAGCAGGTAAGTGCTCAGAGGGCCTGGGGAGGGATGCCAGGCACCCTCCTGACTCACCATCCTCTCCTGATGCCCTAGGAGGTGTGGCTGAGCAGTGCTTCTCTGCAGACAGCCTTTCAGGCCAACCACAGCACCAAACTTGGCCCTGGAGAGGGCACCAAGGCCAAGAGACGGGCACTGATGCTGCACTCTGACCCCAGCATCTTGGGTGAGTACAGGGGTGAGGGGACTGCAGAAAATACTTGGCTTCCTTCTTGGAGATCCAAAGGGGACTGGGGAAGTTCATGCCTGGTTCTTCCTGGCTTCAGGGTACTCCCTGCATGGACCTTCTGGTGAAATTGAGAGCGTGGATGACTACTGACCAGCCTGTCCCACTAGCGCCCTGGGCTTAAGGCCAGGAGTGGCAGCCGCAGCTTGGACCTTTGGGTCCCCAGTCTGCAGGCTCCCAGCAAGGAGCAGAGGAGGAAGCAGGGGCAGGGTCCCCAGCACTTGTTGTTACAAACCACACGATGCACCTTAACTCACCCACCACGAGGCACTTTACAGATTGGGGGGAAGGGTTTTTTTTTCTTTTTCTTTCTTTCTTTTTTTTAATTTTAAATGACTTTGAAGAAAATGTTAGGAGACAAAAAAAATTTTGTTAAAAAGCTAGGTTCTAGACACTTTCTCCCTGGGGGGATAGTGTGATAATGGAAGGTCCACAGAAGTTTTTTGTTTGCTTTTTTAAGAAAAATGATGAAAAATGAAAAAAAAGGCTGAAAGGAAAAAACACACTGTTATTTGGGGCAGTGGGGACACATGCCCCATGGACCTGCCCTGCCTGGCCCCTGAGGCTGAACTTACCCTGCTGCCCCCCCCCCAAGGTGGGCTGTTGGGGTAACAAAGCTGGGGCCCGCAGCAGTTTGCACAGCGAGGCCCCCTCAGTGCCCCGCCCACCGGACCCGCTGTGAGCAGCTCCCTGTTGCTGTGACTGTGGCAGAGGTGTCCGGGGTGGGGGCCAAAGTCACCCCTTGGCTTCGCTGCTTTGGGGGAAAGTTGCACAATTGGACAAGTCGCCTCAGCCCCTAGCTGCCATTCCATGCGCTAGCTGATGGGGAGATGGGGAAAGGCCAGTTGGTGATCGCCTTCTGTCAGGGGCGGACTTGGACTCAGGCCTGCTGAGGGGCTTCCCCCATTGCTGCCATTTTGGGAGACGGCTGGCCTGGTGTGATGCCGAAAGCCCCAGCTCCCTGCCTTGCCACATGAATGTATTCTTTGGTTCCCAAGCCCCTGCCTTACCCCCCCCCCCCCCGGGGAGGAGCGCTTCCTCCAGGAGCTGGGAAGGCGCTACAGCTGGCAGAGGCCAGTCCTTGCTGTCGAGAAGGGCAGGAGAGCCTCAAAGGGCCAGGAGTGGGTGGCTCAGGGCTAAGGCTGCTGCGTGCACGAGAGCCCTGCCCCAAGGCTGCCATGTGGGGTGTGGATCACCCAGCTCTGCGCCCGACCCTTCGCTGACCAAATGGGAGAGGAGCAAGAGGCCTCCCCTCGACGTGTTTTAAATGTTGGGTAAGGCTGGGGTCAAGAGTGCAGGTGTCTCCTGTTGTTCACCGACTTCTGACCCCTACTTGGGCTTGTCTCCATTGTTTTTTTTTTTTTGTTTTTTTTGGTAGTTTGTCTAATCTTTTGCATTCTCATCAAACTTCTCCCATCAACCTCATTGCTGAGTGCAGTATTAGGGCGACACGGCCGCTGCCTCCCTCCATGAATGTATTGCTCCTTACTGCCCTGGGGAAGTGGGGAGCTGCCCCAGTTTCTTTCCCCATCTATCTCCAGAGAGAGGAATTTTTTTTCTTTTGTTTTTTTTTTTTTTTACACCAAAGTGGCAACTGGGTCAGTGTTGGGGAATAAGCTGGCCTTGGGGTGGCAGGGCCCCTCCACCTACTTCTCCCTGGTTTTGACAGTGTTAAGTGTCCGTGAAAAGACAATATTCTCTAAAGCAATAAGGGGGTGATGGGCCAGGGGGAAATGTCTTGCTGCTGCTGGCCCCTCAGCTCCCCATTCCCTCTTGCCAGTGTGGGGGCATTGAGAGGGGTAGGGGAGACTCCTGTTGTGACTGAATGTAACCACCCTGCTCCTGCCACAGCCAATGCAGGGGAAGGGGGGACACTCTTCCTGTCTCTTCCTGTCCCTTCCCCCCAGAGCTAAAGAGACTTTGAGTTGGGGGTCCCACAAGCCTGGAGAGGCCTTAACCCTGTGAGGAAGTGTAGGGGGAGCCCTCTCCCACCCCATCCCCTCTGAGAGTGGTCAATGTTTACAAGCCCTGAGCCCCACCCAGGGACTCAGATCCCATTGCTGTCCTGTCCCAGTCTTCCTGGGCCCTGCTGCCCCCCTCCTGGGATTGGGGTGGAAAGGGGGTCATTCTGTGTTCCCTCATCTGCCTTGTACCTACAGTTCCCCCACCTCCCTGTGTGACTTCCCATCCTTCTACCTGCCCCATGTAAATACTCCTAATAAAACTTGGTGTGTGTTCTCCCTGTCCACTGCTGCTCCTAGCTTTGTTTGGGGAAGGCTCAGGGCTGGGCACTGTAGGAGAGGTATGGGGAGACCACAGTGTGGGGCTGTGTGCCTCTGGCTTAAGCTTGCCTGGAGAAAAGGCCTTTCTTCCCTATACCTCCTGCTCCTGCCTTTGGCAGGGTCCTTTATCTGTGGTCTGCCCTGAGCAGAGAAGGGAGGAAGACAAAAGCAAGGGAGGACACTGGGTACAGTTGGAATTGGTTCCTTTATGGAAAAACTGAAAATAATTAAAAAATTAAAATAAAACCAGTTTTAAAAAAGCCAGCCCCTGGAGTTTCCACCTCCTGCCTCTGGCCGTCCAGAGAGGTGAGGGCCTGACTCCAGGGCAGCAAAAGGATAAGGGCTTTCTGCCCCCCTCCTCTTCCCCTATGCCATCCCCATCTTTATCTCCGCAGTGGGGGCCCCCCCGGGAGGAACCAAACCTGGGTGGGGAAGCAGGGACCTGAGGGCCCCTGGCCCAAGGAGGGAGGCTTGGTCTGGACCCAGCCCCAAAGCTCCTGGCCTGTAGTGTGGGCATGGGCAGGGCCCCTCCTGGCCTGGGCCCAGCTGGGATTGGGGCAGTTAGTTCCAGATCTTGAGGAAGGAGTCCCAGGAGCCTGTGGCCACAGCCATGCCGTCATCAGTGACCCCAAGGCAGCTCACCCGGTTGTCGTGGCCAGCAAGGACACCTGAGAAAAAGGCATGTGACAGGCCCAAGCGGGGCTCTGGGTCCTGTCCCCTGCCCCAGCACCCAGGCCTCACCTGCGCGGTCCCCCTTCATGGCATCCCAGATGTTGCAGTTGAAGTCGTCGTAGCCCGCGAGCAGGAGCCGGCCACTGCGCGAGAAGGCCACTGAGGTGATGCCACAGATGATGTTATCGTGAGAGTACATGAGGAGCTCCTGATCAGCCCGTAGGTCGAACAGGCGGCATGTGGCGTCGTCAGAGCCCGTGGTGAAGGCATAGCCGTTGGGGAAGAACTGTGGGACGCGTCAGGGAGGAGGATGAGGGTGGAGGGCAGGGCCAGGACTTAGGAAAGCGGGGCTGTCTGGCTTGCCTCCAACTTACAGCCACGGCGTTGATGTCGGACTCATGACCGATGAAGGTCTGTCGGCACATGGAATCCCGCACGTCCCACAGCTTGATGGAGGCGTCACAGGCACCAGATACAAAGGTGCGGCCATCAGGAGCCAGTGACAGGGACATCACGTCCCCACTGTGTCCAGCAAAACCCACAGTCTGCTGGCCTGTCTCAATGTCCCACAGGGCACTGGAAAGGGGACAAGGAAGAAGGGATCAGAGATGGAGTGAAGGATACATTTCCTGGCTTCTACTCCCCCGAGTGAGCTGCAGGAGGGCCCAGGAGCCGGGGGCCTGGGGCCTTAGGTTGCAGTCCGGCTGAGCAGTGGGACAGGGAAGTACGGGTGAGCCTAGACTGCCCATTCCTGTGGGGCCTCACCAGGTGGTATCCCCAGAGCTGGTGATGATTTGGTTGTCATCCAGGAAGCGACAGCACGACAAGTACCCTGGGGGAAGAAGCTGGTCAGTTGGGTCAATGGGGAAGGCAACACAGCCCTCCCAACAGCAAAGCCCTTGCCTGCTGAACCCCTCTCACCAGTGTGGCCAGGCAGCTCCCGGCTGACCCTGACATTGCCTTCTCGGGTCTTGAGGCTGTAGATGGAGCAGATGTTGTCCAAACCCCCACAGGCCACAAAGTTCCCTGAGGGTGCGTAGGCACAGGTCATGACCCAGGAGGAGCGCAGTGGGATGGCGTGGACCTGTGGAGGAATGGTAGTGCCCAGGCTCAAGGCCAGCCAGGGCTCCGCAGCCCAGCCCCACACCATCCCCCCTCAGGTAGTGCCTGTACCTTGTTGGTGGTGTAGCTATCCCAGATGATGAGCTTCCCATCCTGGGAGGCGCTGACCAGCAGCCTGGGAGACAGGTCAGGGAGAGGCAGCAGGTCAGGGTGTGGAGGCAGGGCACCTTCTCCCATCTGGAGGCTCTTCTGAGACATCCCTAGCAATAGCTCAGGTATCCTGTCTGTGGTCCTACCTTCCCTGGCTTCCCAGGGATGCCCAACCCCATCAGACTTCGGAGGCCATCCTCCCTCCACTGCTGCTCTGGCCAATATAAGATCATCCCTGAGCTTGTGAGCACCAAAGCTGAGCACAAAGCCCCCTGGCTGCCTACACACCTTGAGTCTGTCCCCCAGTGCATGGCATAGATTTTTGCAAGATGCCCCCGGAGGGTCCTCCGTGTCCTCATCTGGATTCTCCCCACTGGGTCCAGCCCAGCTGTGATCTGGAGGTGGAAACACAAGGGCTCGGGTAGACCCAGGCAACAGGACCCCAACCCAGCGGCATGCCTCCAGCCCTTACTCCTGAGTCCCCAGGTGCAGTGGCCTCACCTGGGTCAGCGTTGAATCCCCACATGCTTTTCGGGCATCCTGCAAGAAATGGCAGAGCCAGAGAAAAGCAGAAGAGAAGACGTTTGGGAAAAGAAAGAGAAAACAAGAGGAAAGACAGTGGGGAAGAGGAGACATGCAGAGATTAGGGCACCCTCCCCATCACCCAGCCAGCCCCCTCAGGGCAGCAAAGCAGGCAGCAACCCCTACAAGTTGCGAGGCTCTGCGTGCTCAGCTTCCCCATCCAAGCAGCGGCCAGGCCCTCACCCGGATCTGGTTCCGAAGCTGCTCAGCCTCCTGTCTCAGTTGCTCCAGCTCACTCATGGCGCCGGGCCCGTGGGGCGGGGTTGGGGGCGGCTAGGGGCCGCGGGACGGGGGCTGGGGGAGGCAGCTCCTGGCCGCTGGCCCGAGGCCTGGGGGATGCAGGGCTGACGTCAGGCCCCAAGGCCGCTGCCGCCGGGCAAGCAGGGGGAAAGGCGGGGTGGACGAGCGGCCCGGAAGGGGTGAGCTCCGCAGGGAGAGGGGCGGGCACGGATCCCCGAGGATAAGGGTCTCTGGTACGCTAACACCGGTGAGACGTGGCTGAGGGACAGGCGACTTCCCCAATCTTCCTCCCGCCCCCCGGAAATGGAGCGGGAAGTGCAAGAGGAAACGCAGGGGAAACCCCTCCCTCGGACAGCAGCAGACCGGGCGGGACACCCGCGGCAGGAACTGGGGAGGGGGGGGAGTCCCTTCGAAAACAGACCTGGCGTCCGCCCCAGCCCGCAAGGCACCGCCCTCCCAGCACCTAATTTTAAAAGGGGCGGTGCCTCTTTAAATTCACCCCCACAAGCCGCACACCCTCCACACACACCCCCAGCTTCTACAGTGGGGGGAGCCCAGAGAGGGTAGGTTGGGCTGTTCAGGGGGTTACCTAGGCAACCGTCACCCGGACCGACAGCACCTCATTGGTGAAGTGCCCCCACCCTAGCCCCGTTACCAAGGCAACCGCATCCCCGGCAGAGACCTGTAGGGTGGGTGACCCCACCCCCAGCCCCATCGCCCCCGCCCGACCCAGCCTCCCCGCCTCTCCCCAGAACCGGCCGGGGTAGCTGTTTACAGGATTTGGGAAAAGCCGATTTGGCACTAATAGGTTTGGGAAGGCTCACCCTGGATAATCTCAGGGCCGGCTGCACCCCATTAGCCATCCGCCGCGGGTGGGGGTGACAGCGGCGGGTAAGGCAGCCCCGAGCCGCTGCTCCCCTCCAGCGCCGCAGCCCGCCACCCGCCCGCCGAGCCTGCAAAGCCCCTGGGAGCCGCGCTGGAGTAATTAGGGCTCCGAAGAGAGGCCCCGGCCCCGGGGTGCGGCGCTGCTCTCTCCCAGGCGCCGGCGGGCGGCCCCAGGCGGCCGGCTCCCACACCTCGGGGGTTCAGTCCGCGGGCGCGGCGCCGGGTCCCACAGGGTCTGGCTGGCTCTGCCCCAGTCCCCGGCGTCCTGTCCTCCCTCCTCTTGCCCCAGGGACACCTGTGCGATCTAGCCGCGAACACTGCACGGCCGAGCCGGGGTCTGCCACCCAGTTCCCACTTCCCCCAGTCCTGGGCGTTCCTCTTCCCTACTGCTATGTCCCCCTTCGTAAGTTCTACGCCAGCGCCGGGGGATGCCCCTGCACTGGGGACACGGCCCCGAACCGGAGAAGAGGAAGCGGCCAGGAGGAAGCCATTGGAGGCGGGGGCCGCGCTTCAGCTCTACGTCCCATCATCCTCCGAGACCCCTCGGATTCTGGGGATACGGCAGCCAGGGCCCCAAACAGAAAAGGGGTTGCCACCGCCTCCGCCAGTGTGGCGGGACGCAAGGGAGGAGACAGAGAGGATCCCCCGATCTGGCATCTGGAAGGCGCAAGCTAATGCTGCGCGCTGCGGAGCGCAGTGGGCCTGGACCTCCCGGCCCCCACGACCTCCATTTTGCCCGAAAGTAAACTGGGCGGGGGGCAGGCGTTTAGAAGCTAAGCTTAGGGTGAGGACTTGCAAGGGAACGGGATGTCGAGGTCTCCAGTTTGTTTGGGATCAGAAACCATGGGCAGGGCGCAAATCAAGGGTGGGGTGGGGACGATGGCAGGATGGCCTCGCGGCCTTGCTGTCTGTCCCAAGATTCTGGAGTTTTGCAAAGCGAATTCCGGCGCGGGTGCGAAACGAGAGAGCACGAGGGGTGCCACCCCGACAGGCTGGAGCTGGGGGGGACAAGGGGGCGGGACGGGGCCTACAGGAAGCTCGGAATTTGGCCCCCCAACTATTAAGGGAGCTAGAGGCAGGCAGGGCTGGAATGGGGTCTGGGGTCAGGAAAACGCAGCCGATGGTACAAGGAGCGCATGCATTACTGCGGCTGAGGGTCCCCCGGTTCCCCTTCCGGGTTTGGGAGCGATGGGGCCAGAGGAAGGGAGGGGAGGTCTGGCGAGTTACGTCCGCTCCCAAGAGGCCAGACCCGGGAAAGAGACGGAAAGGAAATTTCCCCCATGGGAATTTGGGGCTGGGGGAGATGAGGACTCCTTTTGTTAGCGGAGGTACCTGAAGCGGTGGGACTCTGCGAAGGGGGTCGCTGGCGGAGCGCGGGAGGTCCTGTCTTCCTCCGCGGCGGAGGCGGCAGCGGCGGCGACGCGGATGGATTTCTTCAGTCACCCCAACTCAACCGTCCAGCGCTGTTCTCCCCAGAGCGGAGGGATCCCGCCCGCCAGTGACGCGGCCGCCGCCGCCGCGCCCAGGGCCCGGTTGGGCGAGACCACTACCAGAGGGGGAGACCAAAGGAGAGAACACCATTTTAGAGGTACAGACTGACTCAGTCACAAGAAGATACTATCCTACACTATTTGGACGCAAAAAGCACTAACATTAATGGTTCGCTTCCCTAAAAGAAGTCAGACATTTCCCCTCTGGGTCGGCACAGGTGGTACCGCCATAAGGGAGGGTAAAAACCCGCTCGCGGGTCACGTGATCGACCTCCAGCCCCTCCCGGACTGGGCGGCTCCAGACTGGGAAAAGGGAGCTCGAAGGCCCAGTTCTCGATTTGGCCACGCCCCCATCCTAACAAGGTCACGCCCCGTCCGGAGGCGGAGCTACAGAGATCCGGTTCAGAACAGGACCTGGTTTCCGAGCAAAGAAAGAATAGAGATTTTAATTTAAATGAGACCCGAAAGGAACACTGGCGCACCGCTGACCTATACCTGTCATTCCAGCACTCTGGGAGGCTGAGACAGGAGGATCTCAAGTCTAACACTAACATAGCCAATTTAACGAGTTAGCAAGACCCTGTTGCAAACGATTAAAATAAAGGTGGGCGGGCATTTGGCACAGTGTAAAGACCCTGGGTTCAATTCTTAGTAACTCGACCTTGGAAATACAGTACAGTGAGGCGAGTCCTTCCTTCTCAGCCGGTTTCTCAGTATTGCCCAGTGGGCTTTTATAGACCCCTGTTACAGGGCTGTTTGCCACTGTAATAACAGCTCACGTTTACTGAGTTTCATGCTTATGTCATTTAATCTTCACAGTACTGTGAAATTAAGTACTAGGTACCCCAGTTCTGTAGTCTTGGAAACAGACAAAGCCTATAGAGTTGAGATGCAAACCTAGGCAACCTTAACGACTTGATTGTGCAATTATGTCGATACAATCTCTTGATGAGACCCCAATGTGGGCCACCCGGATAAAGAGATGACAATGTAAGCGTGAATCTCCGCTTCCCCTGTGTTCAGTGAGAGTGATGAGGGCTGTCTGTCCTGCAAGTCTCTTGGAGTATTGAGATAGATCCCCTTGGATTGTGAAAATGCCTTAGAATGTTCAAGTCACTCCTTCATAGAATTCCCTTTTTTTTGAAACAGGGTCTCGCTATGCAGTTCAGGCTGGCCGTGGGCTCACTTTGTAGCCCAGACTACTTGAATTTGCAATGGTCCTCCTGCCTCATTCTCCCAAGTGCTGGGATTACAGGAGTGCACCACCATGGCCAGCTTGAGTTCCCATAATTTAAAGTATCTGTAATAGTTTAGATCTAAGAGATCCCCCCAAATCTCATGTATATAGAGGTGGGGCTTTGAGAAGGTGGTTGAAGCACAGGGGTGCTATCCTCATCAATAGATTCATCCATTGGTGAGTTTATGGCTGAATGTGCTGCTAGGAGGTGGGGCTGGTTGAAGGGGGGCCATTGTGGAGCATGCCCTAGATAGATATATTTTTGTCGCTGGCTCCTATCTTCCCTCTTTGTTTCTTGGCTACCATGAGTTGAGTAGCTTTCCTCTCTCCACCATAACCTTCTGCCGTGCTGTTTCTGCCATGGACCCAGCTAATTATATACTGAGTCCCCTGAAACCAAAAGCCAAATTAAACCTCTCCTCCATTAAACTGTGAGTATTAGGTATTTCACCCTAGCAATAGGAAAGCTAACTCAGTATTAAGACTACTCATTTAGCCTCTATAAAATGCATTACAAATAGTTTTCAGAAGCACCAGTTTTTGAGAAAAAGAAGTGTTTTTGTTATACACAAAATTCTATTTATGTATACCTACCAATCTGGCAACCTATTAGCAATAGGAAAAGGATGTCCATTAGACGTTAAAATTTTGAAGGGACCTTATAGAGAATTTATTTCAGTCTCCTCAGTCTACAGAAGGGACACAGTGAGTTTCCTAAAATAACAGATAATTAGTGGCCTAGGACTAGAATTTAATCTGTTAATCTTGGTAGGGCAACAGATACGGCTTCTCTCTGGTTTCTGTGCCAATTTGCTTCATTATTTAACTCATTCTGCTCAGATTTCTTTGCCCCCAGTGATGTATCGAGCACCATCCTGGGGATTAAGGATACAACCAGGAACTGTAATTGCACCTTCTCGGCCTGCAAGGAATCTATAATCTATGAAAGAGACATTGGCAAACGGACAGAGAAAAAACAATGGGGATAGTATTTACTAAGAGCCAAACATTTGGGAGACTAAGCATTTGGGGAGGAAGATCAAGAGTTTGGGACTGGAACGTCTTAGGTTTGGGGTGGCAGGAGAAATGTCTCATAGGTGACTGCAGAAACAGGTCTGAGGCAATGTGAGTTAGAATAGAACCCCAAGGGTAAGTGGCATGATAGAGCAGATGAAGTCATGAAGAGGTTCAAGGGAAAGACAAGGTGGCCCCACACCAAGCTTTGAGGAACCCCAACATTTAGAAGTTGGGCAAAGCACAAGCTGCCAAAGGAGAATCTGAGAGCTAAGAAGGAAAATCAGGAGAGTGAGGAGTTTCAAAACCAGAAAGGAAAGAGTGGTCCCAAAAGCAAAAGCTGAGCTGCGCTGAATGCTGCAGAGGTGAAGCCACACTGTGCTGAGAAGTATTCCCAGGAGAAAGGGACATGAGGGTCGCCAGTGGCTTTGCCCAGAGCATCTGCAGTAAAAGTGAGGAGTCTGCTTCAGTAGGCTGAACCAGAGTAGCCAAGGCTTTGGGAATCTCTGCTCAGAGGGGTGGAAAAAGGTGGGCTGCAGTGGGTTTTTTGGTTTTTGTTGGTTTGTTTTTGGTGCTGATGTTGGGGATGGAACGCAGGGCCTTGTGCCTGCTAGGCAAGTGCTGTGCCACAGAGCTATGCCCCAGCCCAATATGTGATTTTTTTTTTTTTTGAGATAGGGTCTTGCTATGCAGTTCTGGATGGTCTTGATCTCACTTTGTAGCCCAGATGGGTCTCAAACTTGCAAGGATCCTCCTGTCTCAGCCTGCTGATTGCTGGGATTACAGGAGTATACCAGCACACCCGGCCAAGAAGTGATTTATTTTATTTTATTTTATTTCTATTTTTTTTAATCAGTACCCAGGATCAAACTCACGACCTTGCGCTTGCAAGGCAGGTGCTTATGCCGCTGAGCTAAATCCCCAGCCCTAGGAAGTGATTTTTTATGGGAACTACTGGAGCTTGTTTAGGTGACAGTGGAAAGGATAAAAGAAAGAGGAGGTGAAGTCCACAGACAGGTAGGGGGTAGCTAGTGGATAAGCACATGCCTGAGAAGGCGGAAGTACTGCACTTTAGAAGACGTAGCACTGAGGTCACTGGGACACTTCTTTACCTCTCCCCTTTCCCTGGACTGGGGTATTGAACTCAAGGCCTTCACATAGCACTACATCCCCAGTCCTTGTACAATATTTTTAATTTTAAGACAGGGTCTCACTATGTCACTAAATTGCCCAGACAGGACTCCAGCTCCTGATCTTCCTGCCTCAGCCTCTCAGAGTGCTGTGGTTACAGGTATGCACCACCACAACTGGTAATTTGCCTCTTCTTTCTCAGTCATTTCCTTGGCCTCTTCTCCTCCTTAGAGTATTCTGCAAACCATTTACTCAAGCTCCAAACTTTGACCTTCTCTTCTCACTCACCATGTCATCCCTTGGTGATTTCACCCAATGCTGACTTTCCCCACTAAATGCGCTTGTCATCTCTTCCTTGTGTCCCACTACAGGCTGAAGACCTGCCTTTGGAAGCTGAGGAACAGTGGTGTGCTTTTGTCAGCTTGGGGCCAGCTCACACCGGCTCCCAAAGAGCCCACTGTGCACCTCTCCTCTGAGCTCGTCCGGTGAAGTCATGTTGTAACATCTGGGGAGGATCATGCCCCCGTCCCTATGGTGTCAATTGCAGTAACATGAAATCAGCCATGCAGAGGGAATTTATGTCATGAAAACCAGCAAATACTTCTGATCAGAGCTCCCTCTCCCTAAAGAGCATTTACTGCACACCACTGTGCACGCACTCAACATATTTTAAGTGAAATGAATCATGCTCCCCTGCCCTACATTCTGCCCAGACCTGTTCTCCCCGAGTCTCTTGGAACAGCAACAACACCCCAGCCACCCAGGAGCATCGCATGTTTCCCATCCCCAGGTCCAAAGAACAGTCCGCTAGTTACAGTCTAAGCTGCAGTAACAAACAGTTCTGAAAATTCAGTGACTTAAGCAATCACTACAAAATAATTACTCCAGGGCTGCAGGGCCTTCTCCGCCACTTTCTGCCTGTTGCTCCCATTTCTGTGTCTAGCATGGTCCAGACAGTGTATGCCATTACATCTGCTTCTCATCTGTTGGGCATGGTAGATAGGAAGCCCTAGTTCTTTCCTGTTCAAGCACATCACTGACTCCTGCTCAGAAGCTGGCCAGATACAAAGAAGGCTGGGAAATGTAATCTCTAGCTATGTGTTCAGCTGGAATAAAGAAGTGAGACGAGTATTGGTGTAACATTAGCATTTTACATCATTGGTGGATATGTCCTGCTACCTCTTGAATTATACTGTGTAAATCCCTCCTTTCTACCATAATCCAACTGTTATGACTTTAGTTCTTGCCCCTCTCCCCAGTACAGGGAATTGAGTTCCAGGCCTTCGTTGTTTTTTGTTTTTTGTTTTTGTTTTTTTCTTTGTACAAGGCATCAAACTCATAACCTTGTACTTGCCAGGCAGGCGCTTATGCCACTGAGGTAAATCCCCGGCCCTGAGTCCTGGGCCTTTGCACTGAGCTACATGACCAGCCCTTTTTATTTTTTATTTATTTAAAAAAATTTTTTAAATTATTTTTGGAGTCAGGTGTGGTGGTGCATGCATATAATCCCAGCCCTCGGGAGGCTAAGCCAGGATTGCTGCAAGTCTGAGACCAGTCTGGGTTCCAAAGTGAGCCCAAGGCCAGCCTGAATTGCATAGTGAGACCCTATCTCAAAAAGATAAAAACAATTCTTTTTGTTTTTTTGAGACAGGGTCTCACTATGTAGTTCAGGCTGGCCTTGAGCTCACTTTGTAGCCCAGGCTGGCCTCAAACTCAAAGTGATCCACCTGTATCACTTTCCTGAGTGCTAGGATCACAGGTGTACACTGCCAAACCCAGCTTTATTTTTATTTTGAGAGTGGTTCTTTTTTTTTTGAGGGTGGTTCTTACTAAATTGCAGAGGCTGAAATCAAACTTTTGATCCTCCTGCCTCAATTTCCCAGAGGGCTGGGATTACAGGCCTATACTACCACGCCCAGATAGGATGATTCCTTTCTAATTAACCTACCACATAGTTAACAGATATTTGTTGTTGTGGTTTAAATCCAAAAATGTTCCCCTAAAGGCCACATTTGGAGGCTACGTATGATTGGAAGGGGTGGACCACTGAGGGTGTGTGAACTGAAGGACTATATCCTTTTTTTTTAAATTTTACTTTGTTTGTTTTATTTTTTAATTACTGTGGATTGAATCCAGGGCCTTCACTCTGACCTATACCCCTGGTCTTTTAATTTTTATGAATAAGACCAGGTCTTGCTAAGACTTTAAATTGCCCAGTCTGGGCTCAAAATTGTGATCTTCCTGCCTCAGCCTCCCAAGTGCTGGGATTATAGGCCTGTGCTATCACACCCAATTAGGAAGAGTGTATTTTTGTTCCTGGCTCCTTTCTTTTCTCTCTGCTTCCTAGTCATCACAGAAATCTGCCTGGGAGGCAGCCGCCACGGGCTGAATCCACGGAGACCAAGAGCCAAAATAAACCTCTGCTCCTAAAACTCCAGGTGTTGAGTATTTTGTCTCAGCAACAGGAAAGTGAATCATACATCTGTCCAAAATGCAAATGAGGTCACAGAATTTTTCCTGCCCGAGATCATGTAGTAGCCTTTCCATCCATTCCATGGGAAGAGCCCAACTTTCCTGCATGACACCCAGGCCAGGTCCTGTCCCTTCCACTCTGAGTGTCTGTGCCTTCATTCCAACTGCACTTCCTTATGTGCCAGAAGAATTCAGGTCATTTTCTGGGCCTTAGTTTAAATATTGCCTGCCTGACCGCACTTTGAGGCTGGCTGCAGTCCTAGGCTGTATTTCTGGGCACTTTCTATGGACCCAGGGCTGCCTGTGAAGCCGGGCACTGGGTTCATTTCACAGAAGGTGGGGTGAGACCCCGGCAAGATGCCACATCCTTCCCAAGATGGGATTGGAGGAGTCTGTGTGGTTTTAACACTTCAGACATCATTACCAGTTGCTGAGGTTTGGTCCAGCTAAATGTAGGCATGGGATGTAGGAGCCTCTAGATGACTTTACTGAAAGAATTGTTTCATCTCCGTCTTCCTGGATGGACAGTAATCTCTGAGAGTCACTGTCAAGTCTAGGGCCCATATTATCTCCAGTGCAGTTTAGGCATCTAGAAAACATTTATGGAATGAATCAAAGCATGGCCACACCTGCCCCAGGATCAGTGCTTTCCCCACACCTCCATTCAAATCTTAGCTCCATCACACACGGACGGAGTGACCTTGAGCAAGTCATTGGTCCTCTCTGTGTCTCTGCAAGATTGGAGTCTTACTTGGGTTATTAGAAGGACTAAGCAAACTATTATTTGTAAAGCATGAATGGCAATGTCTGGTACATAGTAGGTGTTTTGTGTCTGCTAAGTAAAAAACATAGAGCTGCAGCCCTGCATGGTGGTGGACACGTATAATCCCAGCGCTCAGGAGGCTGCAGCAGGATTTCCATAAGTTTGAGGCCACCCTGACATGCACTGTGAGTTGAAGGCTAGCCTAAGTCATATAGTGAGACACTATTTCAAAAAATCAAACCAAAACAAATCAAAAAGTTCAAACCTAGCCTAGGCAACTTAGAGACTTAGCATGACCCTGTCTCAAAATAACAAAGAGGCTGCGGATATAGCTCATTGAGAACATTCTGGATTCAATCCCCAGTACCAGAAAAAAAAAATAATATTGTAAGGGCTGAGACTCCAGTTTAGTAGCAGAAAGTATGCCTAGCATGTGCAAGGGGCTGGGTTTCCTCCCCAACACTGTGAAAAGAAAAAAAAAAAAAAAAACACATAGTTGCTGGCATGAACCAATTGGTCCTTAGTTAATTTTTCAGTTTCACTTCTGCAAATGAAACTAAAGGCTGGCCTTGGCCAGCAGTTCATATCCAACCCTCTGTCTAGCCATCTAGTAGGGCCTTACTACTTCCACGTAGACTCAAGATCTTCATGTCTATAATCTTTTTCATTGTTTGTGCAGACAATCTTTCCTGCTTTGGTTACCTATGTGCCTCTCTCTCCTTTACAATTTAGCTCAAACTTCACTTTTAGAAATTTGAGACCTGAGTCCAGGCCAGCCTTGAACTATGAAGTCCAGGCTGACCTCAAATTCAAGATCCTCCTAACTCTGCCTCCCAAGGGCTGAGTGCCACTGTGCTGGGATTACAGACATGTGCCCCTGTGCCGAGCTTCATTTATAGAAATCTTCCAGCATTCTCAGAGACAGGTAGCAAGTCCTGACTGGGACCTCCATGTCACCTCATTTTCATGTGTGTCACTGGGCTCCCACTGCACCCAAACTCCTTGTAACAGGACTATATCTTATAAACAATATCATTCCAGTGCTTGCCACATGGTAGGCATAAAAGGTGTTTGTTGAGTTGTGCATGGTAGTACATGCCTACAATCCCAGCACTCTGGGAGGCTGAGGCAAGATCATCACACATTTGAACCCAGCTGGGGCAACTTAGTATAACTGTCTCAAAATAAAGGGCTTAAGGATGTAGCTCAGTATGAACACCCTGGAGTGAATTCCCAGTGTAGGGGGAGGGGTGTTGAATCAATGCGAGGATAAATGAAATGTCTCAGTTATGTTAGCTTAGCTACTTCCATAATACTTTTATGTATTATGTTGTATTATGTATGTATTATGTTGTATCCCATGACAGATGAAAGTTGGCCACAGATGATTAAGAGATAAATCAAGTCATGGACCTAACAAATTGTACCTTTGACTCCAAGTAATGGGGGAAATTCCCTTCTTATTAACAGGGAGACTGTGGCTTCCAATTTGTGCAATAGTAATAGTAAAGCCTGAAAAAACTTTTTTTTGGTAATCTTTTGGAGACAAGGTCTCACTACACAGTTCAGGCTGGACTTGGGCTCACTTTGTAGCCCAGGCTCACCTCAAACTTGCAAACAATTGTGCTACCTCATCTCCGGAGCCTGAAAAAACTCTTATGACCCAGTGTTTACAGAATGGTCCTATGTGCCCAGCTCTCAGCTGGCACTTGACTCTGGCATCCAATTGAGATATCAGTACCAGTTTTCCTATAGAGGGGAACAACAAAGTTTGGACAAGAACATACAGATGTTATGAAACCAGTCATATCTCAACCGTCCGATAAGAGATGTGGGCTCTGAGCCCAGCGATTGTGTGACCCACACCCCTACCTTTATGTGGGGAAACCCTTGTAAAACCTGGGGTTTAGATCCATGAACAGCAGGGTTTCTAGTTCTAACTAGGCCAGTTTCTGAGGTAGTGGGAATTGATGAGGGGACTTCATAGGAAGGGCAGTCAACAACAGGAGAGGTGCAGGCCAGGGGGAAAATCACTTCCTCCTCCAACATACCTTTGCTCCTCGACTCAGCACTGTGAAGGATGAAAAAGTGCAAGTTCCAAAAGATTAAGGGGCACATCTGAGCCTTAATTTTTAGAGGTCAGTGACTTCCCAAGGGTCACTAGGAAAATCTGAGGCTCCCTGCTCCTCAGCTGTCTCAATCAGTCACTGGTATCTGGAGCCTTCCAGTCTGTGGAGACTGGGCATGACTCTGGCATGGGAAATACCACTGTCACTAGCAGAAAACCAATGAGCCAGCTCACCCCATGTCCTTTGGCTGGGAAAGGTATGGTTTCTGGGCGTCTGGTGAGTAGAGGACATTCAGGGTCATGTAGCTGTCACTTAATGCCTCTTCCTGTGCCATCTCAGGCCTCAATGCTCCCTCCACCTCCAAAAGGTAATTAGGTATGCTGCCAATCCACACATGTATTTACATGTGCATATGTCTACTCTTGCACACATACACCAACACACATACACACAGGCACATACATACACACACATGCTCACAGAGTCTCTCCGCTAACCCAGACTGTCAAGAGCTGCTCCTTCACCTTTGTCATCAAAAGCACTGCACAGGCAGAGTTTGGTGGCACACACCTGCAATTCTAGCTGGCTGGGAGGCTGAGGCAAGAAGACTGCAAATTCTAAGCGATCATGACCAACTTTTTACTGGCTTAGCAAGACCAAGTCTCAAAAATAAAACGTTTGGGTTGGGCATGATGGCGCATACCTGTAAGCCCAGCACTTGGGAGACTGAGGCAGGAAGATCACTGCAAGTTAGGCCAACTTGGACTACATAGTGAGTTCAAGACCAGCTTGAATTATATAGTGAGACCCTGTCTCTTAAAATAAAATAAAAATTTTACAAAGAGTTGAGAGTGTAACTCAGTAATAGAGCATTTATGTAGCAAATACTACAAGACTCATGGCTCACCCCCAGTGCTGCATAACAAAACAAAAATGAAAACAAGAAACTACCATACTGGTGGTGCCAGGAGCCCAGAGGGACCTAGGAAATGATGAAGAAAGACACTTATTCAGCAATGCCTTTTTGTTTGGTTTTGTTTTGTTTTGTTTTTGGTACTAGGAATTGAACCCAGGACCTTTGCACAGAGGTACATCCCCAACACTTCTGTAACCTTTTAGTATGAGACAAGATCACTCTAAGTCTCCTGGACTCTAATTTGTGATCCTCCTGCCTCAGTCTTCCAAAGTGCTGAGATTACAAGTATGTGCTACCATACTGGGCTTTTTGAAGAGATCAGATAGCTAGAGTGATAGCACAGGAGATTTAAAACTGGTTAGCTGATCCCAGCACTTGGGAGGCTGAAGTAGAATGATCACGGTGAATTCAAGGCCAGCCTGGGCTACATAAGTGAGCTCAGGGGCAGCCTTGAACTACATAGTGAGACCCTGTCTCAAAACAAAACAAAACTGGTTAGCTGAGTGACTGTATGTGAGACATGCAGGTTGTGTATGTGTGTGTGTGTGTGAAATATATATATATATATATATATATATATATATATATATATTGCTGAGTCTCTGGGGGTGGTGGAAGAAAAGAGGGCCATCAGAAAGACCAAAGTAGAAAGATCAGGGGGAAATGGAGACACATCCCCTCCAGACCCTCCCTCTTGTTTTCTTCCCATCACTCTGTCTTGGTGATTTTATTCAGGTCTGAGTGTGGTAGAATGTAGCTTAGGAGTTTACAAACGACTGGGCACGCTGCTGCAAGCCTGTAATTCCAGCACTCTGGGAGGGCGAGGTAGCAGAATAAAAAATTCGAGCCCAATTTAGGAAAATTAGTGGCTTAGTGAGACTCTATCTCAAAATAATGTATATATTTTTAAAGGAGCTGAGAGTGCAGCTCAGTATGAAGGTCCTAGGTTCCATCCCCAATACTGGGGGGTGGATAGTGGATGGGGAGCCCATTAGTCGATCTGCGCAGTCCTGGACTCCGGATGAATAGGGTCTCGATCCTTTTCCTGCCCCACTCTCCGACGCCCATCCCTAGAGCCAGTGTCTGTCCTCTCTGTGTGCCCTCTTCGCTGCCCAACGTGGAGGAGTCTGCCTCTTTAAAGCTGCGGTCCCCGGCCGGGTTATTGTCTCGCCTGGCAGCCAATCGGGGGCGCCGTTGGGGGCGGAGGATCCGGCATCCCGATTGGCCGGCGAGTGCCCCGCCCCGCCCGGGATCCCGGGAGCTGTCCGGACGCCTCGGTGCTGATCCCGTCGCCGCCCACGGGCTGCGAGTAGCGTCGAGAGGGCACTATGAGCGGGGGCGTCTACGGTGGAGGTGAGGCAGCCTCAGGGTTCGCGCTCCGGCCCCCGCGGCCTCCCTCACGCCCAGAGCCCTGAACCTGCGCAACCCAAGCCGGGCACCCTGGGGCCTGTCCCCGCGGCACTTGAGCGGGTCAGCCCCAGATTTGGGTCTCGCGTCACCTCTGCCTTTGGTCTTCCCCGGATGCCCCGCACATCCACCATCCAGCCCTCCCCCGCCCCCCGTCCTTCCTGCCTGCCAGGAGTGTGCCCTGAACAAGGCCACCGGTCAGGAGAGGACTCTGGCGGCCAGACCCTCTACTCCTGGGATCCTGAACTCCAGGCCGGGCGCCCACCTGGCCTGGTCACTGTGGGAGGTGGAGAGCCTGTGGCTGTGCCCCAGATGTCCAGGGGACAGTTGGGGGGGGGTCCCCTTACTCACCTGTCTCCCTGCACAGATGAAGTGGGGGCGCTGGTCTTTGACATTGGCTCCTTCTCGGTCCGCGCTGGGTACGCTGGGGAGGACTGTCCCAAGGTGAGCCTTCCAGACCCTCCTCCAAATTGTAGGAGCGCTACCTCCAAATTGTAGGGGCACTAGCTTCCCCACCAGCCTTACCGTAATGCCGGGTTCTCAGCTCAGCCCAAAAGCTCTGCTGGGGGGAATGTGGGGGTGAAC
Organism: Dolichotis patagonum; assembly: GCA_004027295.1. Lineage (NCBI taxonomy): Eukaryota > Metazoa > Chordata > Mammalia > Rodentia > Caviidae > Dolichotis > Dolichotis patagonum. The sequence continues at coordinate 12,603 of PVJX010011241.1, read as the reverse complement.
CCAGTGGGCAGGTACAGAACCCAGCGCGGGACTGGACCGACAGGACGGGAACCAGGTGATCTCGCTCCCTGCCCATCCTTCCTATCCCCAGGCAGACTTCCCCACCACAGTGGGGCTGCTGGCCGCGGAGGAGGGGAGCGGGCTGGAGCTGGAGGGGGAGAAAGAGAAGAAAGGGAAGATCTTCCACATTGATACCAACGCCCTGCACGTGCCCCGGGACGGAGCAGAGGTCATGTCGCCTCTCAAGAATGGCATGAGTAAGCCCCTTCCCTGCTCCTGACGGGGTCCCAGAGCCCAAGCCTCAGCACCAGCGACACAGAACGCCACACATGCTGAGGCTGTCTTGCAGCCCAAGCCCCAGGAACCTCCTGACGGCTGCCCACAGCTGCGGGGTTCCCCGCACAGGGTTCACCACATTCCCCGAAGTGAGGGGCTTTTCTGACGGAGCTGGACTCACCCTCCCCTGTGAGGACTGTGTTCCTTACTGTCTCTGATCTCTGCCCGCTCACGTTCCTCTCTCCACGCTGGCCTGCTGCCCCTAGTTGAGGACTGGGAGTGCTTCCGAGCCATCCTGGACCACACCTACAGCAAACATGTCAAGTCTGAGCCGAACCTGCACCCGGTACTCATGTCTGAGGCCCCGGTGAGTGCCTCTCCCGATCACGTCCAGTCCAGACCCCCACGGCGTCCTTTCCACCTGTCAGTCATTTAACCTCCCTTTTCAGATTTTTTCTTCCAGCCCTTCACCTTCAATCACTTTCCTTCTTCCTGGGTTACTTTCCATCCCTCCTTCTCTCTTCCAGCTCCATTTACTCCAATGCCATTTAACCCTATCTTTTTTTTTTTTTAAACTGGGAATTAAATCCAGGACTTTTGCACTGAGCTACATCTGCAGCCTATTTTTATTTTTTGAGATAGAGTCTTGTTAAATTTCCCAGGCTGGACTCTTAAATTGCTATCGTTCTGTCTCAACCTCTCAGAATGCTGGGATTACAAGTGTGGGCCAACATGCCTGGCTCCCCCATCTTTTTTTGACTTTATAACTTCAACTTTTTGGCCAACACTTTGTGTTCACATAAAGAACCAGTTTGCTGTGTAAAGTACATGAAGATAAAATCTTGGCAGCTCTTATCTTCTTCCTTCCATTTCCCTTGTCTAAAGTCAGCAGCTTTTCTCCTTTTTAGCTGTTTTGGTGTCTTTTTCTTCCAAAAGTCTGGATATCACAAATCCCTGTGTGGATTTTTAAAACTGTAAGCATTATCTGTGAACTCTGATCTACAGGAATAAACTCCATCAGACAACAGGACACATATTTCTCATTGCCCACCTGTAAGTACAGTTGCATTTTAGACTTTTAAAAAGATCAATACTCTACCTTTTTATTACTATAGATGCTAGTAAAAGCTGAAGCCGAGTCAATAAACTATGGCTACTTTTTATTTCCTGTGCAACTTTTGTGTTCCTTGAATCTGAAAATCAGTTGGTTTTTGTTTTGCTTAGTTTTGTACCTGATTAATAACACGACCCTGTTATTTATGTTTTTTTTTTTTTTTTTTTTTTTTTTTTTTTTTTTTTTTTTTTTTTGGTACCGGGATTGAACTCATAACCTTGCACTCATCAGGCAGGCACTTAATGCTGCTGAGCTAAGTCTCCAGTTCCCTTTATCAGTTATCTCTATATTTTCTCAAGACATTAATTAGTTAAACTGTTCTATCAATTCTTTCTTTTTGAAGCAATCTCTCCAGGAGCCCTTGACCTGTTTCACTTTGGACTAGTAACCCTGTACACCAGGGATACCCCTTTTACCCTGACAACTCCCCTCACTATCATCTTGGATACTACTTGCCCCTCTCCTCTATCATAAAAGGTGTTTTAGGGCCTCCTTTGTGTTGGAAGTCTGTTTCTTGTACTTCACTCCTTTCCTTGATATATATCTGTATTTCTGTGGATCACATTCTTGAAGAATTTCCTTAGGAAAGTCATAGAGCTAGGTGTGGTGGTCCATGCCTGTATCCCAGCATTTGGGAGGCTGAGGCTGAACTTGCCATGAGTTCGAAGCCAGCCTGAACTACATAGGGAAACTTGGTCTTAAGACAAGCAAACAAAAAAGTCATAGGAATCTAGGTAAGGTAATACATGCCTGTGATTCCAGCTACTCAGAAGGCTGAGGCAAAAAGATTTTGAGTTCAAGCCCAGCCTGGACAACTATTAAAACCTTGCCTTAAAAACAAAACAAAAACAATGACACAAAATTTAAAGATCATAAGAAGTAATTTTTTTTTGAGATTATGCATGTCTGACCTTGGATTGACACCTTAGCTAGATAGTTGGTTTTTTTCATTTGCTTGGTTTGTTTTTTTGTACCTTAGCAGGGACTGAACCGAGGGCCTTTAAACTGAGCTATATCACTAGCTCTTTAAAAAAAACTTTTTTTAAAAAAATTTTGAGACAAGATTGCTAAGTCACTAAGTTATCCAGGCTGAGCTCACACTTGCAGTCTTTCTGCCTCAGTCTCCCAAAGTGCTGTGATTACAGGTGTGCACCACCATATCTGGTTTAGAAATAATTTTTCTTCAAGATCTTAAAGGCACTTCTCCATTGTTTTCACCACCTGTTGTTGCCATTGAGAAGGCTGAAATTTTCTTTTTTAAAAAAATTAAGTTTATTGGTACAATGTAGATATACATGATGATCAGATTCATTACAGAGAATTTGTACCTATACATGATATATCTTGATTTCCCTTTTTTCCCCATTCCTCTCCCCTCCCTTCAACCCCTCTTCTTCTCCTTGTTTACAAAACTATTTCCATTTTATCTTTATTTTCTCATTTTTTTCTTATTCCTCCTTTCCTTTACCCCTCCTCCTCCCTACTTCCCCTTTCCTTTTAAACAGTGTCTTCCTATTTCACAATATCCATTATACATTTTGGCTTTTATTTACACTTTTAGTTTCTCACATCAGAGAGGCAATGGAATATTTACTTGTGTGTCCAATTTATTTCACTTAAGGAGCATGATCTCAAGGTGTATTCATTTAGCCACAAACATCTCCAGCTTATTCTTCTTTATGGCAGAGTAGTACACCATTGTATTAAGAAAAATCATCTTTTTTATTCATTCACTGGTTGATGAGCATTTGAACTGTTTCCATGATTTAGCTACTACAAACTGTGCTGCTATAAACATGGGTGTACATATATTGCTGTGGTACGATACTTTTAATTCTTTCGGGAAGATACCAAAAAGGGGAATAGCTGGGTCAAATGAGACTTCTAGTCCCAGATTTTTGAGGAATCTCCACACTGATTTCCACAGTGGTGGCACCAGTCTACACTCCCACCAACAGTGGAGAAGGGCCCCTTTTCCCCCATAGCCCAACCAGCATTTATTATTAGTTGAATTCTTGATCATAGCCACTCTTTCTGGGGTGAGATGGAATCTCAGTATTGTTTTAATTTGCATCTCTTGAATGACCAGTGATGTTGAACATTTTTTCATATATTTATTTGATGTTTGTATTTCTTCATCTGAGACGTATGTATATATCTCTGGTGCCCATTTTTATACTACATCTTTGAATTGAGGGGTCTGATTTTGCTTCAGTTCTTTATATGTTCTAGATATTAGTTTGAGGGACAATGAGCTATAATTTTTCCTACTCTGTGGGTTCTCTTTTCACTCTGTTGGTGGTGTCTTTTGATATGCAAAAGTTTTTTAATAAAATGAGATCCCCATTGTTGATTAGTTTGTATTTCCTGTGTGATCAGGGTTTTGTTCATGAAGTCTTTGCCTAGACCTACGTCTTCAAGAATTCTGCCTATTTTCTATTCCAACAGATTTAGTGTTTCTCTTTTTAATATTTAGATCTTTGATCCATTTTGACTATAGTTTAGTGCATGGTGATGGGCATGGGTCTAGTTTCAGTCTTGGTCATTGTGGAAAGCCAGTTTTTCTAGCACCATTTACTAAATAGGCTATCTTTCTTCCAGTGAACATGTTTGGCCCCTTTGTCAAAGATAAAGTGGCTAAATATGTTTGCAGTTGTTTCTGCATCTCCTAATCTATTCCGCTGATCTTCAGGTCTGTATTTTTGCCAGTACCATGCTGTTTTAATCACTGTAGCTCTGTAGTATAATTTCAAATCAGGTATTGTGATAGCCTCTACCTTGCCTTTGTTGCCCAGAATTGTTTTTTCTATTTTAGGTCTCTTCTGTTTCCAAATGAATTTTAGAAATGTTTTCTCTAGTTCTGTGAAGTATACTAATGAAATTTTGATTGGAATTGCATTTAATCTGTGTAACAATCTTGGAAGTAGGGCCATTTTCACTATGTTGATTCTTCCTACCCAAAAACAAGGAATATCTTTCCATTTCCTGATATCCTCTTTGATCTCCTTTATCACAGTATTGTAGTTTTTAACAGGGATCAAACGCATGACCTCATGCTTGCCAGGCAGGCACTTACACCACTGAGCTAAATCCCTGGTCCAGTATTGTAGTTTTCAATGTTGAGATCTTTTAGTTCCTTTGTTAGATTGATTCCTAAATATTTTATTTTATTTTTTTTTAGGATTCAACTATGAAAGGTGTTGTTTCCCATATTTTTCTCTCAGTGAGTTTGTTATTTGCATACAGGAATGCTATTGATTTGGGGTGTTTGTGTGTGGGGAATCAAACTCAGAACCTTGCACTTGCCAGGCAGGTGCTGTGCCACTGAACTATATCCCCAGCATGCTATTGATTTTTGAGCATTACTTTGTATCCTCTGGCTCTTGATCCTCTGATGTGATTTTTTTTCTTTCTGATAGTTTATAAAATTTTCACTTTATCCTAGAGATTTTAAAATTTCACCATGATACGTAGTGATATTGGTAGACTATCATTTATTGCTCTAGATACTTAATACATATGTCCCTCTAATCTGTAAACTTCTGTCTTTCAATGCAGTGAAAATTTAAAAAGAATTTGTTGTTGTTTTTGAGACAGGATCTTGCTATGTAGTTCATCCAGGACTTGAACTCACTTTGTAGACCACCCTGGGCTGGAACTCACAGTGATCTTCCTGCCTCAGCCTTCTGAGTGCTGGGATTACCAGGCATGTGCCACTATGCCCAGCAAAAGTTTAAAATTTATTTTATCACTTATTTTTCTCAATTTCCTCTGTTCTTTCTTTTGGGAAACTCTGTTATTTGGATTTTGCACCTCCTGAGCTGGTCTCTAACATTTTAGGGTTTAAAAAAAAATTTCCCCCCCTTTTCCGTCTCTATCTTTGCCCTCTAATTTCCAAGATGTTCCTTCAACTTTATATTCCAACCTTTCTACTGAACTTCTCATTTCTCCTTCTGTATTCTTAATTTCCACAGGTTCTTTGCTGTTGTTGTTCCTTAACTCTTCCTTTCTAAAATCTTTTTTTTTTTTTTTTTTTTTTTTTTGGTACCGGGGATGGAACTCACAACCTTGTGCTTACCAGGCAGGCACTTAAGCCACTGAGCTAAATCCCCAGCCCTGAAATCCTATTCTTGTTTCTTGGATACAATACCATCTGTTCCTTTACTAAGCATATTACTAGTTTTGTTTTTCTTGTTGAAATCTCTCTGTAAGTTCTATTTTTCCTAGATTTTTTTCCTTCTGCTATACTTTGAGCATCTCTTTCTCTTTTTATTTTCTCAGCTGTCTGAAACTCCTTGGTGGCCTGCTTTTGCCGCAGAGTGGGACCCTAAAACTCTGATTGTCAGCTGTGTGAGGAGGGAGGAAACTTTCGGACTTTAGCTGTGAGATGACCTGAGTAGGATGCTTTGGGGCATCTCTGATTTTGGTGCCCTTGCATATTCCCATCTTTGGGTTTCTTTATGTGACCTCCACAACTTCCTCCCTGGGGACATAGCTGATTTCCACTCTTCTTAGAGCCAAGTGAGGGAACCCAGCAGGGCGGTGTTCTCAGCATTCAGTTTACAAGTTATCACTTTTTCTTTTTTTTTGTACTGGGAATGGAACTCATGACCTCAAGCTTGCCAGATAGGCACTTGTACCACTAAGCTAAACCCTGGCCATCCCAGACTATTTTAAAATTTTAAAACAGGATCTCGATAAATTCTCAAGTTGTCCAGGCGGGGCTCAAATTTGCAGTCTTCCTGTCTCAGCCTCCCAGAGTACTGGGATTACAGGCATGTCCCATCATTCCCAGTTTAAATTAATCTTTTAAATTGAACAATTTAGTGCTCGCTTTGGCAGCACATATACTAAATTTAACAATTTAGGCTTGGATGTAGCTCAGTGGTAGAGCACTTGCCTAGATGCATGAGACCTTGAATTCAATCTCCAGTATTGCATACACAAAAAAAGAAAAAGCAAAAAAGAAAGAAAACCAGTGAACAATTCAGCGGGATTCATGATGTTCTGTTATCATGATAAGTGTTCAAAACATTACCACCTTCCTTCCCAAAGGAAAACCCATTTTCTGTTGAACAGTTTTTCTCCACTACCTGCTACTTCCAGCTTTTGTCAATCACTGATTTGCTTTCTGACTCTAAGGAAATATGTGCTCTGAATCTTTCATATAAATAAGATCATACATTATGTGAGTTTTGTTTAATGTGTTCTGTGTGTGTGTGTGTGTGTGTGTGTGTGTGTGTATGTATGTTGGAGCTCATTACATTGCTAAATTACCTATGCTGGGATCAACTGGTGATTCTCCTGCCTCAGCCTCCCAGAGTACTAGGATTACAGGTATACGTTTACTTTGGTGAGGAATCAACACCTGTTTTCTGCAGTGGTTGGACCATTTTTCTTTCCCGCCAGTAGTGTAAGTGGGTTCCAATTGCTCCACATTCTTGTCAACATTTATTGTTTTGTGTTTTAATTATGCTCAGCACTCCAGTGGGTGTGAAGTGATACCTAATTATGGCTTTGATTTGCATTTCCCTAGTGGTTAACAATGTTTGGTTTTCATTTCCCCGATGGCGCATCTTCTGTGCTTGTTGGCTTTTGTGAGTCTATATCTTTTTTAATTGCCTATTTATTATAGTTTTGCTGGGATTTGGGGGAGGGAATAAAATTAAATATTTGTATTCAGTCTACCATTATTATCCAGAAATCCTCTTCCACAGACTTTTTTTTGCCTCTGAGATGATTAGAGTGGGGAAGAGGGAGGAACAGGGGTCTGGGACGAGTCTGGGGCATGTACGGTACAGTAAAGAGCACTAAACCAGGCATCAAAGGGCTGTGACTCCAGATGGTTCTATCAAGAGCTGTCTGTGTGACCTGGGGCAAGTCACTGCTTCTCTCTGAATTTTGTTTCCTCAACTATGTTTGATGTCTGAGCTTTAAAATGCTTCATATTTCTCACGTTATAAAACTCTGTGGCCAGCTGTGGTAGTGCAGGCCTATAATCCCAGCACTAAGGAGGCTGAAATAGAAAGATTGCTGCAAGTTCAAGGCCAGCCTGGGCAGCATCCCAAAGTGATGAAAAAAAAAAAGGTCTATGTGGGTCAAGAGCCCTCACCTCTTCTGTCTTGGTTACTTTTTTCTAGTTGCTGAGGCAAAACACGTAACTCCCAAAATTAGGGAAGGAAAGGTTTACTTAGCTTATAGTTTTTTGGAGGTTTCATTGCATAATCAGCTGGCTCCAAGGCAGGGTGCCATGTCACCGGGGGCCATACTTCAAGGCAGCAGCTAGCAGAAGCAGGCTGAGCAAAAGGTGGGAGCAGAGCAAGCCTTTTCTCCTCCCTTATTCTGGACACAGGTCACCCCCTCCAGAGCTGGAATAGCACTCACAAAATCTCCTTGCCCTCCTCTTGTACAAGGCAAGGATATTTACAAAGAACCTTGGCTTCCTACTGAGTCTCTTAGTTAAACTCCTAAACTCAAGTTGACACAGTGTATCAACCATAACAAAGTGAGTTCAAGGTCAGCCTGAACTGCATAGTGAAAACATGTCTCAAAAAGATGGAAAAAAAAAAAAGGTCTAGGTGGGTCAAGAGGCCACACCTCTTCCTCCAATAAAAACTGTACCTGTACAGACAGATACGTATACATGTATGTGTGTATCATGAGTGTGTGTATTTTTGCATATGTATATGAGTGTACCTGTGTGTTTGTATATTTGTGCATGCACGCATGCATGTGTGTGTATGCATGAGGCCACAGGGCTGTCTTAACCCCAGCTCCCCACTCCTGGGTTCTCTCTGCAGTGGAACACACGGGCCAAACGGGAGAAGCTGACAGAGCTGATGTTCGAACAATACAACATCCCCGCCTTCTTCTTATGCAAGACGGCTGTGCTCACTGCGTATCCTTTGCACTAAGCTGCTCAGCCTGGGTGGGGGCCTGGGTGGGGTGCATGGATGCTGAAGTGGAAGCAGGGCCTGGTTCTCTGGAGATCTCACCCTTAGTGCCCGGCTCCCTTCGGGCTAGGAGAGCCCACTTTCCTGATCTGCTTTGGATCCAGCTAAGCAGAGAGAATTGGAGTGAGGAGATAGCAGGGGTCAGGACTGGGGTAGGGGTGGGGAATCTGACATTGAGGTGCTTCCTCTCTAAACATCCAGTCAGCACTGAGCTGTTCCAGGATATGCTTTGCCTTGAACCCTGTGCCAGGCACCAGGGTGATAGAGACCCTAACTTGGAGGAGTCTACCAGATATAAAACCAGGAATAAAGAAGGGCTGGGAGCTCAGCAGGGACTGGGAAGAAGTGACTGCGGCTCCAGGAGCCCATCTCCAGAAGATGGGTTATAAACCAAAAGGAGACTTGCAGATGGGGGTTGGGGTGGCCTGGACCCTGGCCTGGTCCCACTGTCCTCCCTGGCTGCTGTTGTCTATTTGACCCAGCCCCTGCCAGCTTTGCAAATGGACGCTCCACAGGCCTCGTGCTGGACAGTGGGGCTACCCACACCACGGCCATCCCAGTGCACGACGGCTATGTCCTCCAGCAAGGTGGTACCTGGGCAGGGGTCGGGCCTGCCCAGAGAAGGCCAAGCCTTGATACTGCCTCCCCTTCCAGGCATTGTCAAGTCACCCCTGGCTGGAGACTTCATCTCCATGCAGTGCCGAGAGCTCTTCCAGGAAATGGCTATTGATATCATCCCCCCTTACATGATCGCTGCCAAGGTGGGGAGCCCAGACCTGCCACCATAGAATCCCGGCACTCACCCTATACCTGTCGGCTCACTGACCCATGAGACAGCAGAGCAGAGAGCAGCAGGGCCCCCAGACAACTAAGGGCCCAGTTTTTCATTTTACAGACAGATAGCTGGCAGAAGGATGTGTAGGGCCCATGTGGTGGCTTTTGGTGCTTCTAACAGGCCCAAGCACAAATTTTACCTCTCCCACCCAACAACTGTGCAAACCACAGTATGATACCGGAACCTCAGTTTCCTCTCCTGTAAAGTAAAGCAACAATGGAGAGTGATACTGCATCCAAAATGCCACCCCAAATTCCTCCAGGGAATGTGACCCAGAAAAAGGCCTCTCCTATATGTGCTCAGCATTCTCTAATGGGAGCTTTCAATCACCCGTACACTGGTGTGCTTGGTGCACGTGCGGATGGGCTCACCCTGTATTCTCTGCTCTGTTCAGGGAACAGTGGGAAGCCCCTCTTCCAAGCAGTAAAGCAGAGCCCACGCCCATCCCCAGGCAAGTGCTAGATGCAGGTGTAGCCAGGTAGCCTGGGAAGGCCCAGCTGGGAAGGCCCAGCTGGGAAGCATGGTCAGAGGCCCTGCCTCTACAGGAGCCTGTACGGGAAGGAGCACCCCCAAACTGGAAGAAGAAGGAGAAGCTACCTCAAGTCTCCAAGTCCTGGCATAACTACATGTGCAATGTGAGGCACTGGAGATGGTCCCTGGAAGCAGCTCCCTCCCCAGCTCTTGGTCCCTTGCTGAGTTGGGAATGGATTTCCTGCAATAGGGGCAAGTCAGGTTGGGGTACTCTAGAAGGACCCAGGCCCTCACCCCTCCCTGATTCTCAGGAGGTGATCCAGGACTTCCAAGCCTCGGTGCTACAGGTCTCGGACTCCCCTTACGACGAGCAGTGAGTGGGGCCCCCAGTGCTGGGGGAGGCAGCAGAACTAGGGTCTGGGGGACCTTTGGTGCTGCCTACCTAATGGTCCTCCATGAGCGCCCCAGGCAGAGTCTTGCTGCTTCCTGGGCAGGGTGGCTGCGCAAATGCCCACAGTGCACTACGAGATGCCCAACGGCTACAACACAGACTATGGTGCTGAGAGACTCCGTATCCCCGAGGGCCTATTCGATCCCTCCAACGTCAAGGTCTGGCTGCCTGGTAATGGGGTGGGGTGGCTGGACCCCTGAATCTTGGGGCATGGGAGAGGCTGAGAAGGATTACAAGGATCTGAGGAGAGGGCCCAGGGGGCCCGAAGCCCAGGTCACCTTTGTCCACAGGGCCTGTCAGGGAACACCATGTTAGGCGTGGGCCACGTGGTGACCACCAGCATCGGCATGTGTGACATCGATATTCGGCCGGTGAGGCTTGGCCTTAAGGGGCCCAGGAATTGTGGGGAGGCAAGGAGGGCTGTGCCCTGCAGGCTCACTTCTCTTCCTTGTTCTCAGGGCTTATATGGCAGTGTCATTGTGACCGGTGGAAACACACTGCTGCAAGGCTTCACGGACAGGCTCAATCGAGAGCTTTCCCAGAAGACCCCTCCGGTAGGAGCCCAGCCCTTGCTCAGGGCCCCCAGGCTCAGCCCTTCAGGGCCAAGCATGGGGCACTCAGACCTCCTGCCCTGTGGCTTCCTCGCCTCCCAAGCCCTGCCCCTTCCAGAACCTAAATGTCTGCTTCTCCCAGCAACTTTTTCCTCACAGAGCATGCGGCTGAAGCTCATTGCCAGCAACAGCACCATGGAGCGCAAGTTCAGCCCCTGGATAGGGGGCTCCATCTTGGCCTCACTGGTGAGAGGGAAGGGTCGGATCTAACGTGATTGTGGGGCAGGGGACTCAGATAGCTCCCACTGCCTTGGCCAAGCATCCATTCACTCGGCAAACATTTATTTCTAAGATAGGGCAGCCTGTGATTGCTCTCAGGAGGCTGAGTGCTCTCAGGGCACAGATTAAGAAGCAGAGGGAGAGGAAGCTAGTCATGAGGAGGCTGTGATGAGACACCCACTGGCCCCACTGAGCAGAGGGGACACCCTGGAGGTAGGGCCGAGGGAGCGATGTGATGCTGAGGCTGCAGACTGTCAAGAACCTGTGTTGTGATCGGAGCAGGGACTGGGACCAAGGGGCCTGTTCGGGGAGGCCCTTGGAATCACTGAGTGAGTAGCAAGCAGCACGTGCGTGAAGAAGGACGGCACCTGGAAGATGAGGCAGGCAGGTTCTAGGACAGGAGGCAGTGAGTTCAGTCTGGACCACCTGTGGGAATAGAAGCCAGATGTTGAGCAGAGAGCTGGAGCTTTTACACTGGTCCCACACAGAGGGGACAGCAGGAGTATGTTGGGTCAGGGACATTCACTACAAGAAGGTCCCAAGGAGACAGGAAGGAGGGCACAAACACAGAGACTGACAGTGTGAACTTAGTTCTGGGTCAGATTGTATTGGCCGCACAGTTATTAAAGGCTTTCTCTGTGGTTGAAGTAGACAGACAGCCTGACGCAGTTTCTGCCTTTATGACAATCAAAAGTTGAGACAAGTAAACAGAAAGTCCCCCAGGCAGTCTGCAGGGAGCATCTGATACATTTCGGTGGTTTTTGTTCTGTTTTGTTTCATTTTGTTTGTTTTTGGTACAAGGGACTAAACCCAGAGGCCTCACACAGAGTTATGTTCCTAGCCCTTTTTATGTTCTATTTTGACAGTGTCTCATTACTTTGCCCCAGTTGGGCTGGAACATCCAATCCTCCTGTCTCAGCTTCCCGGAGTTCTGGGATTACAGGTGTATGCATACCGCACCTTATTCATTTTGAGGGTCTAAAACTGACGTGGGAAGATGAAGACCTTGGGGCAAAGAGGAAAAGAGGGCACTCAGACTATGGGGAGAATAAGACAAGGCCCCAAAACAGATGCAGTCAGATCTGGGTTTAGGAAGCCCACGTGGACTACAGAGTGGTGAGTGAAAGGTAGGGGACAGACAGAAGGCAGGGACAGGGCCACTGGGTGTGGCAGGGGCATGGGCATCAGCAGTGGCCTAATTTTAAATTTTCTCATATCCCTAATTAAAGAGAGTACAAGAAACAGGTGAAATAAATTCTTAATTCTTAAGAACATGCATACCATTAGCCGTGGTGGCACATGGCTAGAATTCCAGCACTTGGAGGGGCTGAAACACAAGGATCACCACAAGTTCAAGGCCAGCTTGGGTTACATAGTGAGTTCAAGACCAGCTTGAACTACAAAGCAAGAACTTATCTAAAAAAACTCCCAAAACACCCAAAATAGAACATACTCTATAGCTAGGTTTCGTGGTGCATACCTGTAACCCCAGAACTTGGGAGGCTGAGGTATAGAGGCTTACAAGTTTGAGGCCAGCCTGGGTTATATAGTGAATTCAAGATAAACCGGAGGCCAGCTGTGGTAGCACATGCCTGTAGTCCTAGCCTCAGGATCACTGTGAGCTTAAAGCTAGCCTAGGGTAAATAATGGGTTCAAAGCCAGCCTAAACTACA
>PVJX010011240.1:0-54205 GCA_004027295.1 Dolichotis patagonum | reverse complement strand
GTTTAATCTCCAGGACGAACTCCTCTTGTCTTCCTGGCATGTACTCAACTGTGCTTATTGTTGGAGGAGCTGGGGACCTCTGTATTGCTGAGGATGGTTGTGGTGCTTTTTAGGACAGCCCTGGTCTTTGTTGTGAGTGTGACTTCTCAGCTCCAGTGTAGAATCCTCAACCTATCAGCACAGCTCCTTCACCATGCTGGCACAAATTTTCTAGCTTCCACCACTGACCTTTGGGCCTTACCAGCATGGATCCATAAAAGACATTGGCATGAGTCCTTCTTGTGGACTCTAGACCTCCAGTTGGACTCGTGGGAGGTATTGTCATGAGCTCTGGGTCTTCATCTAGACTCATGTGGGACATTGCTGTGGGATTCAGGCCCTTCGCTAAATATTCTATGTCCTTGGTGTTGTGGATAGATTTCCTGCATTTTCCTGTGTTAACTCTGAGTGATCATCATAAAACAATATTATAAACTCCATGTCCTGAGTCTAATTGTTCTGTGTACAACCCCTGACTACAACAATACATAAACCTTCCTTTTCCTAATTTTGGACGTCAGGTATTTTGTCTCAGCAACTAAAGAACAATAACCATCACAGTAAGTGTTGGAAGTCCCCTTTGTTGTGGTGCTCTCAAGCAGAGAATAGAGAAGGTAAAACAGAGCAGATTTTCTTTCTTTAGGTCTCAAAAAAAATATCAATGGAGGCAGCCTTAGCCTGTGGTAATGGATGACTTATTTTAGGTCTGGAAAAATGTTCCTAGTAATAGAGTTGGCGAAAATCAAGAATTTGCTGATGTCAAGGAATCCTTGATGACTTGGTCAGGTTTTGAAATTCTCTTCGGGTGTTTTGAGAGCTCAACAAAGTTTACTGTTCACCAGAGTCACCCATTCTTTGTGTAGAGGTTAGTTGTGCCTTCACCATCTACACTTTTGCAAGGAGAGGAAATGGCGTGAGAAATAGTATGAGATGCCCTTGCCCTTTGCTGCCTAAGTTCCCACAAAATCATTGCTCAGCTTTTATCACCAGATATGCAAAAAACTGAAATGTGAAATCAAAAGTCCAATGGCCATTGTAAGGAATTTGAAAGGGGAGAGGCTAGGTTTGAATTACAGGTAGGGAATATGAAGGAGAATGACAGCTTATCATTATACACTTTCTGTATAATCTCACAAGAGCTGAGCATAAGAATTTTGAGTGTGCATGAACTAAATATGAGAAAGGCAAAGGTTAGAAGATTAGTCCAGTCAGTAGATCTGGAAGAAAAAATGGTTAGGCTCTGATGAAGAAGGTGACCTTAGGTATGGATTGTGATCATTATGGGTTGTGGAGCTTCCACATTATATTTATTTAGGAGATTACCTGGTGGATGATTTCTGAGGTGTATTTAGGTTAACTATCAGTTCAGTTGTAGGCTGTGATTCTAAAGTTGGAGATGAGATGTTTTCAGATAATAGGATATGTACTACTTGGAGAATTTTTTTTTTATTTAGGAAAAGCTACTATCTGTCCTACAAAGGTGGTCATTATGACAAGGGGTCATCTATTTTGTTTGCTTGTTGCTTTTTATTTGAGACGTGTGATTAAAGTCTTTTTGCCAGTTCTGGGGAGTAAACTCCAAAATGGTGATGGGGAAGAAAAGACATATGAAGTTGTTATGGATGTTGCGGGCTTAGCATATCATGCACTAGGTGATAATCTTTTGCAGAGTGATCTTGAAAGTAGTTGTGAGATGTATGTGAGTCTGTATGAATTGGAACAGAGGTAATGATATGATAAGTAATTTGTCATGGTATGATGAAAGCAATTTATTTTGCTAGTTTTCAGAAAGGATCAATTTTTCATGTAGATACCACAATTGTTCTTCTTGTGGTCCTCCCTGGTCTTTGAGTAATTTCTTGGGGGTGCATACAAAGGTACAAGACAGAACAGGAAGCAAGCAGTAGAGTGATTGCTGGTAGCTACCTGTTTTGCTTCTCTATCCACCTTATTATTTCCACAAATGATGTCTCAGATGTTTATTCTGTCGTGTGTGACTTTGATGACCCTAATAATTAAACATATTAGCTCAGTGGAGTAGAAGATCTGCCTAAGGAAGATGTTAAATTAGGGGCAGAATTTGTGTAGATTTTTGGGGGGTGGAGTGTTTTGCTTTGTTTTAATTTTTGTCACTAAGAATCTACTTTAATGCCATATTGGCGATCTGAGTGTGGGATATTATATGGAGTTTGTATATGGAGTTTGTATATGGAGTTTGTGTCTTTTTAACTTTAGTCCAAGTGACACTTTTGGAAGGAGGGGAAATAGGGTGAGAAATAATAAGCTTTCAGGATCTAGGAGTAAGTGTGGAATGAGATACCACTTTCCATTGCTTCCTAGGTTCCCACAGAGCCACTGATCTGGGATCCTCTCTCAGTTTTGGCACCAGGTGTGAGGAAAATGGAATGTGAAATCAACAGTGCAATTGTTTGTTATAAGAAATTTGAAAGGAAAGAAGCTGGGTTTGAACTACAGATAGGGACTGTAAAGCCAGTCACAGTTATTCTGTAAAGAATCTCAAAGCGCTGAGCATATGAATTTTGAGGGGCAAAAGACATGACTTTGAAAAAGGCTAAGGTTAGGAGATTAGTCCAGTCTAAGTAGGTCTGCAGCAAAAACATGGTTAGGCTCTGTTTAAGGAGGTGGCCTTAGCCATGGATTGGGATCATTATGGGATTGAAACTTCCACATTATATTTAGGAAGAAGACTACCTGTTGGATGGTTTGTGAGGTGAATTCCGGTCCATCATCAGTTTGGGTGGAGGTTGGGAGTCCAAAACGGCAGAAAAGTTGATTTCAGTTAGTAGGTTATGTGATACTTGGATGACTTTTTTTTTAGGTAGGAAGGACCTTTGTCTGTTCTGCAAGGGTGTCCACTAGGACAAAGAGGCATCTTTTGTTGTTTTTTATTTTTGTTTTTGTTTGAGGCATGTGAGTAAATTCCATTTGCGAACTAGCATTGGGGAGTGATTCCTGAAATAGATGGTTGACAAAGGGAGGTCTTGTGAAGTTGCTCTGGGGTTTGGAGATTTGACATATGCTGCACTGGCTCATATTCTTTTGCACAGTGATCCTGAAACTAGGTGTGAGGTGTATGTGAGTCTGTAGGAATTGGAACAGTGGGAATGTTATGACAAACAACTTGTCATGGTATGATGAAAGCAATTTGTTTTGCAAGCTTTCAGGAAGAACCAATTTTTCATGGAGAAATCACAACTCTTGCTCTTGTGGTGCTCCTTCTTCTTCCAGTAGGGTTATTTTTGGGTTATATAAGAAGATTTAAGAGAGAACAGGAAGCAGGGAATGAAGAGAGGGTTGATAACTGCCTGTTTTGCTACTCCATCAACCTCATGATTTCCGCAAATGATATGTCTCAGATGTTATGTATGAGATATTCCTTTGATGCTCCTTGCAATGGATGCCTGGAGATCTGTGCTATAATAGATCTATCTCAGGAAGGTGTGGAATTAAGGACCAAAATTTATACTCTTTCTGGGGGATGTTGTGCTTTGTTTTATTTTTTGTAACTGAAAATCCCCTTACATGCCATATTTGGTGGTTTGTGTATGTGACATTAAATGAAGTTTGTGTGTATATTGACGATTTTATTTTTAATGAGCGTGACTGCTCTAATGAATGGAATGAGTTCTGTGTGCTGTGAGGTTGTCTCTATGGAGTGTGTTCTTGCTTGATTACTTCTTGGGGAGGGTAGAAAACTGGGTGTCATGATAATCTTTATTGATACCTTACCTAGCCTGGGAAGCAGTGGTCTATGAAATTCTCTCATCAATAAACCAGTTGGAGACCCTCAGATATTTTCTGTGGGTAGGTGATTGAAAGAGATGAAAGTAAAATCAAGGAGGTTAGTGTATGCATACTCAGTGGTAGAGTCTTGGGAGTCCAGTATGGGGAGGATTTTGGTAAATATTAAGCAGACGTTAAGCAAGGGTTGTACAAGCTGAAATCAGAGCCCTTGAACTCACAACAGAAAGAGTAGGGTTAAAATTTGATGGCTGAGAAGTCTAGACAGGTTGTGCACACTGTATCTATAGGTGGAGAGTCATCTTTTTTGCTTCAGTGATAAGGAATGCTGCTGATGCTAAGAACTATAAACTGAGAAGCCAGCCCTCAATTACCTTTGGGGTCTAAAACAGGAAATTGCTGATTATTGAGAAAGATACGGGATAGTAGTGTATAGATGTTGAGGATCACTGAGTGGAAATAAGAGAGCCCATAAAAATTGAAGGTCTTTCACTAATCAAAAGCTTTCAGGATATTTATTTTGGAAACATGGTTGTGTTGTGGTAGGAACGTATGAGAAATTGGTCTTTGTGTTGGGACTTGATATTAGGGTGGAGGCCAACATGGCCATTGATGTTAATGGGATATCAATTGACTTTGACAGATAGAGCAGAATCCCTCAGGAGTATTTTGAGGGTTGGTGTTGTATGGCCTCGGAAGAGATTTTGGTGTGTTAAGTAATAGTACTCTCTTTGCATTTGATGAGTTGAATCACCTTGGAGTAGAGGGTCTCATTGGGGTTAAACTTGTTAAGATGAGGAAAGGCTAAGAACTGAGTGAGGGAATATAGATATACATATAGATAGATAGAGATGCATATAGATATACACATGTACTATATATATATATATATATATATATATATATAGAGAGAGAGAGAGAGAGAGAGAGAGAGATTTACTCATAGGGATAGAGGTACATATACAGATAAAAATAGAGAAACAGATAAGATATAGATATACATATATACATATATAGATATAGATATATAGATATAGGTATAGATATAGATACAGATACACAGATACAGATACAGATGTATCCCTACTTGATGAAGGATGTCTCTCCCAAATATGGGTGTAGAGAAATGGGTGATTAAGAAGCTATACAAAACATTACATGGTCAAAAGACCATTATAAGGGTGGATTCTTT
Source organism: Dolichotis patagonum (assembly GCA_004027295.1). Taxonomy (NCBI): domain Eukaryota; kingdom Metazoa; phylum Chordata; class Mammalia; order Rodentia; family Caviidae; genus Dolichotis; species Dolichotis patagonum. The sequence goes on along the minus strand of PVJX010011240.1, from coordinate 49,212 downwards.
GATATCATTTCTAGTAGGCCCTTCATTGTAACAAGATACAAGAGGAAACCAAATTCCTGAATATTAAATAAGGACAAAGAGGCTGGTTCCTGTTTGGATCAGAAAAATAAACTTTTCTGGCAGTCAACATAGTTACCTACAGATACAATGATGGTATCATAGAAGGGGCCTTGGTATCTGGGTAAGAAGCCTCATATATGCTCAGGTGACAGGAGCATATAAGGCCAAGAAGACCATCAGATGTTCACCAGATGTGTCAGATTACCTGGAGAGATGGAAGTCAGGGGAAAGTCTGACTTCCCAGGAGTGCACTCCATTTATATTCATCCCAAATTCCACAGTTTGGGCATGCTTTATAGGATGACTGGGATTAGAGCAATATTTTGCCCAGTGTTAGGGATTACATAACTTAAAACTGTTTCTGGTGAGAATGAAGTGGAACTATTGTCAGGTTTTTCAGTTTGGGGTGGAAAAAGCAATGTCAGCATTTGACCATTGTCTTTAGTCTGTTTTTCTTTTTGCATACCCTGTTCCTCATTTCAGTTGTTGAAAACATAAAGGTAACATCCATAAGCACCTGTGGTGGAGTTTTGGGTCTTCTATTTGAGTTTGGAGGTTTTTGTGGCTGTCTGATAAGATTAGAATGTTAAATGGAAGTGTAGTGTATTAGAACTTCAGGAAATTTGGGCTTGAGTTTACATATTTAATGACAGTCTCAGAAAGGAGTTTTGAAATGAGGGAGCTTAGTTTTTTCTGCCACAACCCCAAAATGTATCCTATGAGGCACTCTTAGTTGACCTCCTTATTTTTATTTTGTTGCCATTTCTGCCAGCAGGCAATCTGTCCCATCAGAGTTGCCAAATTGAGATTTACACTTGGGTTGGGATTAACGCCCAGGTCTGCTTGAGGTGTCTTTGGGTGCATGTTTTATTGTTAGAAGTAGAGTTCATCAGTGTGGTTTTCAGCCACTTACCAAATAATTGCTCCCCTGTTTCCTCAGTAAACCTGAATAAAAGTATATGGTAAATATCTCTAATGGTATTCAGGATTTGCAAGTAAAATTATTTAATACAGGACACATAATTTATAGAATTATTTTGTAATAGTTACCCAAAGAGTCTCAATGCAGGAAATCTGTCAACATGCAAAAGATCTATAGAAACCAGCTTAAGGCCTTGACCCCATGGCAGTGTCCTGTATGAGTTCAGCTGACTACCTTGAATGCATGAAAATGCCCCCACAAGTACTACTGGAGGCTTAGAGTTCACGATAGTGAGTCATACAATCTGTTTCACAGATCTGCACTGGGAAGTCCCAAAGGTCAGTGGTGAAAACTAGAAATTTTGTGCCAGGAAGATGAAGGATCTGCACCAGCGGGCTGAGGCTCAGAGAGAGAAAGGCTAATGCATGATGACTGAGAAGGTCAGAGTGGTTGTGTAAAACTGTGCCTTTTGGCTCTGGTGGAGTGCAATCTTTTGGGCTTTGCATATAAGGGGTGCAGCTTATGCTAAGACCTGTAAACAGAGGGGTCAGCCCTTAATTACTTGGTGAGGCTATTTGCATAAATAGACAGTGGGCTGGAGGGTTTCTTCAGATGGCAGTGCAAGTAGCCCTAATACTTGTCCCTATTTTTCACTTAGAATTAGATGTAAAGGTTTATTAGTATTGGTTAGGGTCAAAGAGTGCTCACATGAGGGCCCAGAAGGAAATGGGATTTAAGCCTATTTTTGTTAATCATTCTTGTAGATTTTTGTAAGAAGCCTCATAGCGGGGTTTGCAATGAGTGAGAAATTTGGTATATAGAGTCTAATGGAGCTAAGAAGTTCCCAAAATGCAAGACAGTCTCATTTTGTTTTGTAGAAAGATAGTCATTAGGATGTTTTTGTAGGCAGTTATATAGGGAGTGGTTAGAAAAAGTGAGGTCTTAGATAAGTGACTTCCCCTACCAGCTGGGCTTTGTGTTTTGAGACACGGTATCGCTTTTACCCCCAAGAATTGAAGAAGGATGTCAATGTGGAATATAGAGTCATTTATTGAGCAGTTGCAAAATAAAAGCCATTTACATATTGGAGCAAGTGGCTGTGGTTAGTGTCATCCTTTTGTAATACTTGGCCAAAAAAGTGGAGACTATCACAAAATCCCTAGGTAAGTATTGTCCATGTAAATTTTGAGTGAACAGAGATATGAGGTCTATGCAGATAAAGTCAAACAGTTGTTGAGAATCAGCTTTGAGGGCATAGTTGAGGGATATAGTTGAGGGGTATGTTTGAGTTTTTAAACAGGAAAATATTGATTACTGCAGGAGATATGAGATAGGATGTTGTGAGTGTTGAGGACCACTGGGTTAGTGGAAATGACAGACTCCATAATCTTTCAGAGATCATGGACTAATCAGAAGAAGCTGTCAGTATATTTATTGTGGAAATATGGGAGTGTTATGGTGGCCAATGGCAAGAAATTGTGCTTTGAGTAAGCAGTTGGTAGGCCAAGTTGGCCCTTGGGTCTAAGAAGGCATTAGTTAACTGTGACAGATTGAAGGCTTACCAAATTTTTTCCTTGTCCAAAGCCTCCAGGTCCTTGTGAGGAGGACACTTGAGCTAGCACAACCAACACATTGGAAGGAGGGGGAATGGGGTGAGAAGTATGAAGCACTGAGGATCTAGGAGTAAGTGTGGGATGAGATGTCACTGCCCATTGCTTCCTATGTTCCAATCATACCCCTGCTCTTGGCTCTCCTCACTTGTTTTGGCACCAGATGAGTAGGAAATAGAAATGTGAACTCAAATGTCCCAGTAGGTTTTTTGCTAAACCTGACAGATACCTCTTTGTGCAAGAAAAAGAGAGAAAGTGTTTCTTACAGGATAAAAGGGTTTTTTTAAATAACATTTTTGATGGGTTTTTCAGGAATTGCACTGGAAAAGTGACAGGCACATGGCTTGCTGATATATCTTGTATAACCTGCTCACATGTCCTCTGTGACCTAATGACGTGACCTAAGTAAAATTAAATGTACATTTCTCTGAAATGACTCTTTCTCCATCTGGGCTCTGTCAGCCAAGTCCTTGTGCCTGAGGACAATAGAGATTATTTGTTCAATGCATATATTATTTTAAGTTTTCTAGATGAATCAGTTCTTGAGATTTGCTGTAAAACATAGTGCCTACAGTTAACAATATGATATTGTTAACATTGAAAAATTTTAAAGGTAGATTTCATGCTGTGGTTTAAATCTAAAATGTCTCCCAACATTCTCATTTGAATGGAACATGATTGGATCATGGGGATACTGTACTTGTCAGTGGATTCAATGATTAGGTTCAGGAGGTGAATGTGGTATTTGGAGGTGGAGCCCGGTTGGAGTGGGCCACTGGGATTACTGCCTGTTGTGGTGTATACTTGCTTCTGGATTTTCTTATTTCTCTCTCTGAGATTTCTGGATCTCATGGGATGACTAATAATCTACCATACCTTTCCATCATGCTGTTTGTGCCTTGGAGTCTGTTGACAATGTACTAAAAACATAAGCCAAAAGAAACCTTTCCTTTTTGAAATTGTGGGTAGTGAGTGGAAGGTATTTTGCTTCAGCATCAGAAAAGAGACTAAGACACATGCTAAATTTCTTTTTTTTACTATCCAAACAAAAGCAAAAACAAAGTGATGCTAGGAAACATTAAGGAGTAGAGGATATGGAGAATATGCATGAGGCCCTTAGTTTAATCCCTAGCACTGAAAAAAGGTGGATGCAAGGAAACTTCGGGAAATGTTAGCTATTTCTAACACTTTAGGGTACTATTGCTATCTCCGTTGTTTGCCAATGTCTCTATAGTTTATATTGTACACATTGAATATGTTCAATGTCTTGCATATTAGTTGTGCATCAATAAAGATATTTAATCATCACACGTTAGCCTTTCTTATCTACTCATCTTTATTCTGTATGCCATCATCTCCTCTCTTTTCATATTCTGCCAACCATCATATATTTGTACCCTGGCTTATATCCCTCTGGTCAACAAAGTCAATTGTGTACATTGAATGAGTATAGTGAACAACACATTATATGTTCTCTTACCTAGAGCTAGTATAATTATGTTAAGATAGAGTACTCTTCCTCACATTTCAGTTGCCTAGATTAATACTATGAATGTTACCTGAAAACCTAGTAGAAAACTGAGTTTCCTTTTATTTTTTTCTTTTTGGAACTGGGAATCAAACTCATGACCTCACGCTTGTCAAACAGGTACTTATGCAGCTGCACGAAAGCCTTAGCCCTGAAAACTAAGTTGTTATATCCTACCACACAAATAATCAGACTTCTCGTGATGAGGCCCATTTATGTTTTTAATCCTTAGTAAAATAATCTGTATTTTATTAAGGCTTCTCATATTGTGCTGCAGTGAAATTTGAAAACTTTAGGAACAGGATAGAGTCCTTCTTTAATAACTTCATGTACAATAATATATAAATATTATGAATAATGATGTCTGTAAAGTTCTCAGTCTTTCTCAGAATATTTTATTACTATGTAGATAAGAACTTATCTCTGGGACCTGTGTGCTCATTAATACCATGAATGCAAGTAGAATCATATATTTTATGTTCTCTTCAATACTGATAGAAAAAGGTGAAGATAGATTTATTACTTGTCATATTTTCTAACATTTTACTATTAGAAGTTAATTAGCTAGTTTCATATGAAAATGTTAAATAGTGTTTAGAGAAGAGTATGCATTCAACCAGTATCAATCAATCCTCTGCTAAGAACAGTACTCCTCAGGATTTGCCACAATGGGACCTTGAAATTAGGAGATAAAAATCAAAGACAAATATTACTCCTAGCAGAATGCTTGTTTCATCAGTGTGTACCTTACCTAAAGATGTTGATATTTTTCACTCAGGGTGAGACTGAAATTCCAAATCGCAGCCCAATATGAGCATTATTTTTATAGTACTCATTTGGCAGTTTTTTTCCAATGCTGGTTATTGGACCCAAGGCCTTCTCTCTGAAAGGTAGGGTCTCCCAGATTTGTCCAGGTTAGTGTTGGACTTGTGTTCCTTCTGCTTTAATCTCCCAGAATTCTGAGATTAGAGGTACATACCACCATACTCAGATATTTATCAGTATTTTTGAAATGAACCATCTAGTCCCTTTTCAACCTTTTAATAGATTCAAAATATGCAATTTCAAATAAATGCTTGTGTTCCAATAATTAATATGAATTCTAGAAAGTAAGAAGAGAGCATAGTATAGGTTTCCCAGGAATAGAAAAAAATATTATTTGAAATTAGACTACCACATTCTGTGGTGAGTAATTCCCAATCCACATGTTTTACTCAGCCCATAGATCATCAGAATAAGGTAAAGTTAAAAAGAAACATTTTAAAATTTTGAGAGCTAAAGGCAGCTAGCATGTCTTTCAGCCTTTAGTTAAGTCTTTGTAGCAGACAAATGCTATCATTTTAATGGCACAGTTGTATAGCATATAATTGAGTGGAGCACAGTATATATTTACCTCCCTTTTAAGTCAACATTTGATATTTATAATCACCAATGACTTTCTATAATTTGTCCATCTCTAAATATAAGTAAAATGTTTATTTTGAGTATTTGGGTCAGTTCATCACAGAAAGGCCTTTTGGAGATTTTAATCTGAATCATTTATGGGAAGCAAATGTCAAAAAAACCCCACCAACTTTTTAAATGTAATGCATAACGTAACTTCATCCAAACACTCCCATGGTAGTCAAATGTTCTAGTTTACTTTTATAAGTGTGGAGAAACTTAAGACTCCAGTATGTACTTTCCTTTTGAGAATAAAATGAGGGAATTCTAGAAAAACCAATACTTGGTCTCAGGTAGCAGCTAATTGATGAAAATCAAGGTTAAAATGTCATTAACTTACAATAGTCCTTATTTTTTTTTCAAAATAAAGTACTTGATTCTGGCTAAAAGTATTAGTTTTTTTGGCTTTCTACTGGGAGGGGTAGTTAGGATATCTAAGATGGGCCATTTGCCTCTTGGCTAGCAGCTGGACAAATGTTGGAATAAATCAACCCAGCAATAGCAGCTGTGTTATCACAAACTCAACCTTGGTCATATTCATTTGCAGAGTTCTGCCACCTCAAAGTTCTCAAAGTCACTATTCTTTTGATGAAGATCGGCTAAGGTAGCTATTGTAGAGAGGTTTGCTTGATATGTTTTCTTCACAAATATTTTCTGCAGCTGAACATGGATGGAGACTAAATTCCTCTAGGAGGCATGAATTTTATTCTCACCAATCAGTGTTGTTGCCGAAGTCCAGAGTCCAGCTCTAGGGTCTAATGAAGCCTAGATTCTAAACCCTCAATCATACTTAAATTCCTAGCCTCTGTTTCCTATTGATTGAAGCCATTTTTCACTGACCTCTGTGTATTTGAAAATACTTCAGAAAAAAATAAACAATAAAGAAAATAAAAGTCTTCAGTTGGTAATTATGGAGAGCCATATAACAGCATAGGTTGACACCTAACTTACACTTTGTGATTATATATATATATATATATATATATATATATATATATATAATCCTTAGGTCGTGACATCAGGAATATACTTGACTTTTATTTTGAATATTCATGCAACAGTGTCATTAGGAATCTCATGACCTAACTGCTAAATGTGTAGGTAAATACACAGCCCACCTATGCACTACAAATGTGGTCTATAGGGTATAACTCTGGCTTAATCATTCTAGAAATACACTATGATATTTGCAAAGTCCTTTCCAAGGCACATATTACTATTTGCAAAGAATAGCTACAAGATTTGTCTGATTTCTTTTGCTTCAGCCAGTCCAACCAGAGTTCTGCAGCTCAAAGGATTAAAAAAAAGACAACAAAAATAACCAAATCCTTAATATTTCCATTGCAGTATAATAATCTGTCTTTCATCATGCTGAATTTTCTTTTGCCTCAGATGTATCAAAATCCATGTACATACTTCCGTCTTTTTTTTTAAACCAGAGATCGAACTCACAACCACACACTTGCAGGGCAGATGCTTACGCCACTGAGCTAAATCCCCAGCCCTATGTACATACTTCAGATACACCGCTAGGGGTAATGGCTGCACTTCAACTCCTGATTTTTTAAAATACTTCTTGAAGGAAGATGTCTTATTCAGTGACAGTGCTGACACAAGATAAGAAAGCAGTTAGCCATTTTTTTTCTGTCACTCTACCATCCTCAACATTTCTAATATTTACCATTTGAGACAGTTTGTCAAAGTGCTCCTTTAAACCACAGCAATGCTACATGCCTGTTTCCTGTTGAAAACCTTGTAAGTTTCCACATTTCTGAGTGAATCTCGCATAAGATGAGGTTTTATGATGATTTGTGGCCTCAATTTCTACGTGGCATGCTTGCCTCAGCCAGTAACTTAACAGAAAAGCTACTTGAGACTGGCACTGGTGACTGAGCTAAATAAAAATAAATGTTATGCAACCCCCCAATTAGAACCTAAATATGCCACCAGACAAAGTCTCTTTTATTTCTGGAAAAATATCAGATCATAATAGATACAATACTTTTTGCTATTTTGGAGAGAGAGAAAAAAACAGCTCATTAGTTTTGGCTTGACCTGTTGTTTCCAGTGCCCCATTAGCAAACAAGTTAGATGGTAAAAGTCAGCTGGTAATTGTACCTATAAAAAAATCACATTCTATCATGGGCTCAAAACCACTTGGAGATGTGAGATGCATAGAGAAAAGAAAAATTCCTCACTTTCTGAATTTGCAAAATGTCTCCAGCTTTTTCTGAGCCATCCTGGGAAGGATAAAAGCTAATAGGCAAGTTGCTAGCCCCAGACATTCATCCCTTTTTGAAAGGTGGTAATAAAGGGCCATATGATCAAATCTTATCAAGCCATGCACTACAATGCTTCCACGTAGTCCTAGAGTGAGGAGATATTTTAGCACCTTTTTTTCATTTCCTCCATATTCCTTTTGGCTACTATGATAAATACATTTAAATGGAAGTGTTAATGTAGATAATTATAGTACATTTGTATTCTCAGTTATGTTTTTTAAACTTTTTTGGTTGAGACTTCTTTACCATAACAAAGAAAACAAAAAAAGGATATTCCTAGTTAATGCATTAAGCAATGAGAATGACAGTATTGTAGAGAAGGGTTTTCACTATAGTCTCCAGCTAGTCCAGAGTGAATTATTTAAGCAATTCCTAACTACCACTCTCCAAATGTCACTTTATATACTCTTACACTTCTCTTTCCCTATCAATAAGAAAGGATAAATTTAACCTAGAATTTAACTCTGTAGATTTCACTACACAAAGACTTAAATTTCAGAGTGAAGGAATAGTTAATTTGAAAAGTTTTATAGCCTTGTGATCTTCACTCCTAGTTCCTTCCTTGTTATTTAAACAGAGACTTGACATTTCTAATTAGGAAGTTTTACATCAAGGCAAGTGAAATTTACCCCCAGCTGGGAAAACATGGCTTAGTAAGATTTTGACATCAGCCTTCATTGATCTGAAGATTATCTCCAGTTTGAGACTGAAGAGCCTCTGGGAGATTGGCGAGGAGAAAAGAAAATGTGGGAAAGTGTGTGAAAATGCATTCTTTGACTTCAGGGTTATGGGGATAAATTCTGGCAACAGAGATTTGGGAACAGAAATCGTTTCTTTTTTCTTTCCCTTACTGTAGTCTTCTTCCCCCACCGTCTCTTGTCAATATTTCAGAATCTGTGTGCTAAAGGAAGAGCAAAGAACTTGTTGATTGTAGCCATTGGGCATATTTTTGCATTGCTTTATTCTCACTAACAAAATGGTTTATTGCTTTGTGACTTTTCAGAGACTTTGTACAGATATGTGGGAATACAACAGAATGTTTCGGTTAGGTGGGCAAAGTACTCAGGAATAGTGTTGAACTTTTCTTTATACAACATTAACAAAATATGATAGAATGCTTGGCTCATGGACAAAAGAAAATTTTTTCTGTCACTTCTGAATACCGAGTATTCCAAGACAAATATGCAAGCTGATTGAGTCTGGTCATGGACAACTCTATGCTTCCAAAATGGTATCTTGAAATTTCTGTCTTTTTGAAGGAATTGGATTATGCATCCTTTCACAGTGGAAGGGATAGAAAGTTAAAAGGGCCTCATTGCTTCCCTACAGCATTATTATAAGGTTGCTAACCCTGCCCTATGATTTGATAGCCTCCCAACGATATAGGACAGTGAAACTCCCGATCTACTATGTCCACGAGTTCGTGTTCTCTAAGATCGAATGAATTTTAGGAAAAACAGAGGTGAAGAGTAGAATATAATTATTGAGAGAAAGCTTCTGTCTGGAGAGAGACAGAAGGGGGTCCCGAGTGGGTTGCCCGGGGCTCTGTCTTTTAAGAGACTTTTATAGAGTAAAACCATAGGTTCAAGGTGGGGGAAGACTGGGAGCTCACAAGGCAGATGGGCATGAGGTGGGACATTAACTATAGTTAGCCAATAAGATCAATAGTTCAGGTAAAATTGATTACATTAGGGACAAATGGGGAAGCCAGTCACGTAGAAAATGGGCATTTTTACAGAGTAGTGACTCTTTCCTAGGGTGATGGGAACTAATTAAGGTATCAATCCTCAGGATATGGGTGCTTTGGTCTTTTGTCTTGAGGCCTGGCTCACAACAGGAGGTGTCAGCTTTCCCAGCAGCTTCCAGGTGTCAGCACTGGCTCTGTTGAGGACCCAGTTCTATCTCACTGCCTATAGTATTTCTGATTAACTCAGCTGCCTGCTAAACCAATGGCCCCACTTTTTAATACTACCATATTGTGAGGGAATGGAAAAAGTAAGGAAAGAAAAAGTTATGTATATATATATAGATATATAGATAGATAAATATTGATATATATATATATACTGATATATGTATGTATATATATATATATGTCTTAGTTCATTGAAAAGTCTGTTCTAATATTGTTTGCTCAATTTAATACTTAAATACTGATATCTAGTACTCTGAATAACTAATTTAAAGATAACAATGTGCATTGCATTAAACATTATTACCCACCTATTATCTTGTTTTGAAATTTTGTTCTGTATGTTTTTTCTCTTTAAAATTAGAAAAGAATATTACCACACTGTTAATTAAGTTTCAATATGTGGTTATTTTTTGGTAACAAATTTCTTTCCGTTAAGGAATTTAAAAACTTGAGTACATGTTCTGATACAATTTATAGAAAAGGTAAAGGAGCCCTCATCATTCAACATATGGATTTTGAGGGATATATTAAGACTATGGCAGAGTTTTAGGTCTCTTCCAGGACCAAGTCCCTTACCATTTCTACTAAAATAATCATCATCTAGAAGCCTACCTCCAAATTGGGAGCTATCTACAAGTTCTCACCACTGTATTTTCCTTTATTTCTTTCTTTGGTTATTTTGATGTACCAGGATTCCCCATGTAATTTTTCTGTGGTTCAAGAACTTCACATTTTTAACAGAATCTTGGATTCTTGCATGCATTATTTAATATCCAAAAATTCTGAGAAAATGTGTAAAATTGACAACAAGGCCAATGCTTAAGCTGATAAACAGTGGGAAAAAGCCCGCATTTTGTAGAGGACCTTATAAGTAAATTTTCAAAGATAATGCTCTTGCCTTTGAGTTACAGTTTAAAAATAACTAAGGTAGCCAATAATTTTATATGGAAGACAATATGATTAATAAAGTAAATTTAGGAAAATATTTATGGGTATTTGAGGCCTTAGGAATTCTTTGACCCTTTTAAATAAGTAGCTGCCCAAATTTCTTATAAATATGTCCATCTTGGAACTAGAGAAAAATGAACTGAGGATGAAACAGGAGAGAGAAGTGGCAGAAATATATTGGGTGAATCACAGCATGAGCCAGGTTTTATTTCTTACAGGTCTCAGTGCCTGGTCTTTATTATTCCTCCAATTGTATGTCAACATTAGGTGAAAGAAATCACTATTTGAATAGTCATGGGAAGTAAAGAATTTTCCATGTCTTAAACAAAAAAACATCTAAACAAGATCCAGGTAATAGAAGCTTCAGAGAAATACATGAATTAACAGTGTCATAACCTGGGCAAATTTGATGTTAGGTAATGATCAAGACCTAGAACAAAAGAAAGCAGGTGGTAAAATATTAACTAGCCAGCTAGCCAGAAATTAGAGGTATCTGAAAAAGTGAATGAAATATAAGAAGATGTACTTCAAAGCACTAGTGTGAAGTAACAGAGAATTCAGACAGTCTAAGAGTATTCATATACTTTTTGTAAAGGCAGAGTCTATTTTCTATTTGTTCAAGTTGAAATACATGGAAACCATTGAATGGAGTAGAAGTAGAAAAACTGGAAGGACAAGTAGTTCCTGGTAGAGTTTGACTTATTTATCTTGTTTCCTTTCCTATATTAAATTATTTCCGTCAGAGGCAGAGCAAAATCGCAGCTAAGACCTGGTGAGCTATCCCTGTAGATGTGCAAAATAAAACATATATTAATGCACTAAACTAGTACCACAAGAGCCAAGAAAATTAAATGAGAGACCATAGTGTCTGTAGTTAGCATAACAAAATGAAAAGATGCATTGAAGAAGGTAGGAAGGAAGGAGTTTCTCATGTCATCCACATCCCAAAAGTCTAAGCAGCCCAACTTGGAGAGAGGCACCTCCTGCTTGCAAGAAGAAGACAGAATTAAGTTAAGAGCCACTATACTTGGACAGAGTCCTGGTTAAAGGATAATGAACCATACCACCAGACTTTGTGACTCTGTGGCAACAGACAGCCTCTACTACCCCTCTGCCAAACTCTAGTAGTCAGAGAACAGGACTCTACCTTATGAGAAGCAGGACATAAACTAACACAAAACTGTCTCAGAGCCTAGCACTGTTCTTGACACCATGAGATCCAACATGCAGTAGAAACTGAAGGCCCCATGGATGGTCAAGAGCTCAGAAACAGGACCCACGAACCAACTCTGGCACCAAGAAGATACCAGCACCTAAGGGAAAGATTCGAGTTTCCACAGCATAAGCTTATGTGGCCAAGGGATTGTCTGAAACAGCTTTCATACTTTGGTAACAGAGATATACAAGGTAAGAACTCACAAATGTGGTTTTGGAACTGCCCAGGCACCGGTCAATGACCTGAACTTCACTACACTGAACTTGTATTTACACTTGCATTGCTGTCAATTGCCTCACAGGTCCTGGTGTATCTCAGACTGTTCAGGTTCATGAAGTTGTGAGATTCAGATGGAGCTCAGTTTATCATTAAAATGAGTGACCAAGGACTTGTCTTCACTAACTCTATCCAAAGTTAGGCTACATAGTGGGTGTAACTCATTTGCTAGGTTTTAGGCAAATAGGAAAGCACAAGATTTTGCCTTGAAACTCAGGACTGGGATAGTGAAACCTGACACTGTGCACATGCCAGCAACTTTCATTTCCAGGCATGCTTGTAAAGCTCCAGCACCAGGGAAAGATGTATAACCCCATCCTACCAGATGTTTATTCCACTGAACATCACTTGTGTCTGGTTGTAGCAGTTTTCAGTCATCTGTCTACCTTATCAAAAGTTAGGCAATGGATGTGTCTGTCTTGGTCCTCAAACAGTGTTTTGCTAGTCGTTGGACCTTAAGATTCAGAATGTGGCTCAACTTTGTGAACTTAGTGGTCACAAATGTGAAAGAAAAGCCTGTAGGTGGTCCATCCATGTTGATTAAACCTAGAGTAGGCAGAATCCTGAAATGTCAAACAGCAAGCCGATAGATGTGGGTGTGATTTGTGGGTCTACCCTGGATCTAGGGAGGGTGTTGCTGGGACAGAATATTCTTTCCTGATATTCTCTCGGTTTTTGCTAGTTTATTTCCTTGTTTGTTTGTTTTTCTGACTAGTACCCTAGCAGAGTATTTGGGACACACACTCAGTAAAGTATTTGGGACAAAGGTTTTAATTGCCCTCTAGTATGGATACAGCAATATTAAACCACCAGCTGACTCTTGGCAATTCAAACTGGCTATTAGCTAGTGCTAAAATAGAGAGTGACTATGGGGTCAGAGAAAATAAACAGCTTGACCAAAATTTCTGAAAAGGCAGTCAGAAACAAAAGCAGATTAGGAAGATTTGAATGAATGCCTAATCCTTCAACACCTAGAAAATATCGTATTTCAATATAGCAGGCATTCAGGGAACCATGATGTCACATATTACTCATAATAAGGTACCAGAAATTCACTAGGCAGTATTTGAGAAATCTCAGGGAATTCAAAACAGTTAGGCAATAGACACTGAGAAATAATTCAATACACTAACAGAGAAATTTTTTAAAATGCAAGGATATGTTTAAAAAATAAAACAAAAATCCTTGAGATCAAAAATATACTCAATGAAATTAAAAATGTGAGAGGTTACGTCAATAACAGCATAGATCAAAATGAAGAAAGAATGAGTCAGTTTGAAGCCAGGCTATTTGAAAACACAAAGCTGGGGGAAAAAGGAATGAAGGATAAAGAATGGGGGTATAAAGCTTATGTATTTCAAACTTACAAGAAAAAAGAAGGGGATCAAGAAATAGATGCAGGGAGAAAGAGAAGGAAAATTCGATAAAAAGAAACTATTTTTGTACTTGTGCCAATTTTTCACAAGGAATGCAAATATGTAGTACAAACACCTACTAGTAAAGAGTTAAAAAAGAGAAATGACAGAAAACATCCTAAACTTACACAAAAATATAATCTAGGTACAGAAAGGACAAAAGTCACTAGTAAAATTTTACACAAACAAATCCAGCCCAGCATATTTTATACTCAATCTTTCTTAGTAAATTAAAGATGATTCTCAAATGAGCCAGGAAAAAAGAAATGAGTAAAACATGTAAGTGTCCCAATTTAGCAGACCCAAGAAACTTTACAAGTCAATAGAGAGAAGCATTGGATTTTCACAGTACTGAAGGAAAGATTCTGTCAACCAAGAATATTCTACCCATAAAATTTATACTTTAAAATTAAGAAGGTATAAAGACTTCTCCAAACATAAGTTGAAAGACTATCTCCTCCAGACCTGTTTTATATGAAATGTTATGGAAAATTCTTTTTTTCAATATAAAATTTAAATTTTTATTTTATTTTATTGGGTAAATTCTTCAAACTGAGACACTGAGTAAGAAGAAAACAAAACCATATAGGCATATAAAATGTATGGGTAAGAGCAATTAAACAATTTCAAAAAGCTCTAATGTAAACAGAGTGAAAAATATTTAACATCTATAATATGAGAAAATATTTAAAAATAAAAATAATAAACACTACAATTTGTCAAACACACAATATAGAAAGATGTAAAATGAAATATTAAAATTTTTGACTAGAGGGAAAAAATGAAATTCAAATGAATAATTTTCTCAGGAGGACATTTCTTTTCTCCTTTGGTTTGTCAGTTTCTATTCCTATATATACAATACTAAGTTATTGTAATTTGAAAACAGCTTGTTATAATCAAAACATGTTTCCTAAACTTCAAGGTCGCAATAAAGCAAAAATTGCAAATAAAGAAGCCAAAGGTGATAGTAATCAAGACACACTACTAGAGTAGTTCACATGACCACCACAAAAGATTTTAAGACAGGGAGAAAAAAGTAATTCAAGCTACAAAACAAATTACATGATAACTATATTAAGATTTAATCTACTAATGGTACCTTAACTGTAGGTGGCATAGATTCTCCAATTAAAACTTAGTGATTGAATGGATTAAAAAGACACAAGTATGTGTAGTTTACAAAACAAAGTTTTACTTGTGAGGAAGCAAACTATCTTGGTTACTTCTCTCTCATTGTTGAGAAAAATACTTGATGCACAAAATTAGGAAAGAGAAGGTTAATTTAGCTTAAATGTTTTGGAGATTTCAGTCCATACTCAGCTGGCTCCAAGGCAGGGTGGTGTGGCTGAGGAACGACCATTCACGGTGGCTGCAAGTGGCAAGAGGGAAAGGGCAAAAAAGGAGGAGAAGCACGCCTCCTCCCCACTCTTACATTGTATGTAGGCTCTCCCCCTGGGCAGGTTCAACACTCATAACACCAATCCCAGTTGTAGAAAGTGAACCAGTCACAAACACTAAATTCAGCTGCATCCATGATTGCATGAGGCTTGGAGGGGAGCATCCAAACACGAACTCTAACATACATTTACTGAATATGAATAGTATAAACAATTACATGAAAATGGTAGTCAAAAGAAAGCAGGAGTACCTATGTTAATATCAGATAAAATAGACTTCAAGTAAATAGCAGTAAAGCAAATTGAGGAAGATCACTAAAGAATGACAAAATTTTCATTTAAACAACCAAAGTAACAATTATAAGCATACAAGCAAAAATCAGAACACAAACATATAAAGAAAATATTAATAGACTTAAAGGTCAAGATGAACTCCATTATAATAATGGCTGTGGACTTAATATACCATATTCAGTGATGGCTAGATAGTACAGCATATTAACTCAGCAAAAAATTAGCTGAGTTAATTTGACATCTAGATGGAATGGAGCTAAAATATATCTCTAGGATATATTTTCCCAATAGTTACAGAGTTTAAATTTTCCATTAACCTATGAGGCATTCTTTAGAATAGATGGTATATTAAACAGCAAATCAAGACTGACAAATTCTAAAAATTTGAAATCGTATTAAGTATCTTTTCTGCTTGTAATGCAGCAAATGTAAATATTATTAGCAAGAAAGTACTGGCAACCATAAAAACAAATGGAAAAGGAAATCCAGGGCTAACAATGTTGGCTGAGAGTTGTCAAATTACCACTTGCTGTTTGTGCACTACATACTTGAAAAAGCTTCTTCTTGTGAAACTACTGAATACGTTTACTAAACAACTCCTAGACAATGACCTTCTCCTCATCCTAGAAACAAAGGTTATTACACAAAGGCCTAGATTATATCAATAAGTGAAACAGTTGTAGAAATAAGTTAACTACTAAGTATGAGTACACCCCAAACAACACACCAGGTGATTCAAGGACACCCCCAGCACACTCTGCTGTTTTTGCACCATAAATAAACTTTAACCTCCTATCAGTTCAATCCTGACTTCATTTTCGAAAGAGAGAATTCTGCTCTGAACAAGTCTTGCCCTTCTTCCTCATTCTTCACTGGAGTAAAGGTGAGGGACCAAGTGAAAAGTGAAGGGACTCTATGAGGGCATCTGGAGATCCCTCAGGAATACTACTCAACAAAAATTATGCAATTTAGTTTCAAACAATGAATGAATGAGGAAATGAAGAAATCAGGATATATATTTGAATTTTTTTAAACAAATGAAAATGGAGACAATATATCAAAACCTATGGGAGACAGTATAAACAGTGGGAGTATGGAAATTTACAGGAATCAGTGCCGATGTGAAAAATGTAAACAGATATCAGATAAGTCATATATAACTACAATTAAAGAAACTAGAAAAAAAAGCTAAAGCATCCAACCAAAAATTAGTGAAAGGAAAGAAATGTTAAAAATCAGAGCAGCATTCTTATTCAAAAAAGACTAATAGAGCAATACAACAGATCAATTAAACAAGTAAGTGGTACTTCAAAAAGATAAACAAAATGGATAAACTATTATTTAGATTAAGATAGAAAACGCAAAGAACAAAATCAAATATTAAAATGGAAACTGTACAGATTACATCACACAAACACAAAAGATCATTAAAAATTATTATGAACAATTAAAATATGAACAAATTTTATAACCTAGAAAAAAATGAACAAATTTCTGGTCACATTCACCTTACCAGGAATAAATCATGAAGAAATACAAAGCCCAAATTGATTAACAACAAAAACAAGATCGAACAGTTAATAGAAAGGTAGGAATTTGCACAAACTCATGCTGAGGCTATCATAGCCCCAATGCCCAAACCAGATTAAGATGCAACAACAACCACAAAAAATTCACTGTACAATATTCTTGAGGAGTACAGACACAAAAATCCTCAAAAAATCAGTAGAAACACTATAAAACCAAATCCAATGGCAAATTAAAAAGATTATTTCCTATGATCAAGTGGAATTCATGATAGGGATCCATAGTAATCCAGCATGGTATTGACATATAAACAGATTCATAGCACAATGCAAAAGAATAGAAAATTTAGTTTATTTTTGACAAAGATGCTAAGAAAATTCATTTGAGAAAGAACAATCTTGAAACAAATTTAAGAAATTTAAGAAATTTTGGGAAATTTAATTATCAGCATAAAGAATAATAAAGCTATATCTCCATCTTTTTTTCATTTACCATGATCAACTGAAAATGGATTAAGGACTTAAAAGTAAGACCTGAAACTAAAAACCTAGCAGAAGAAAACCTAGGGAAATGCTTCAAGAAGTATGGAATGAGGATACTTTTGACAAGACCTCAAAAGCACAGAAAACAAAGTAAAAAATAAAAAAATGAGATTATATAAAACCAAAAAGCTTTAGAAAGCAAAGGAAATATTCAACAGATTGCAGAGACAACTTACTGACTGGCAGAAAATATTTGGAATGCATAAATCTGATGAAGAATTGATATTCAGTACATCTACAAATTCAGTAACAAAAATAAATAACATATTCCAATTTAAAAATAGGTAATGGATTCAAATTGTCATTTCTCTAAAAAGATAATTGACTAATTGATCCATGGAAAATGCCTACCAGTTATCATCAGAGAAATGCAAATCAAATTGTTATATCACATCACTCCAGTATGAATGGTTTTTACCAAAAAAAATTAAAGCTATACTTGATATGGTGGCTTGTTCCTGTAGCCTGAGCAATCTGGGAGCCAGAAGCAGGAGGACTACAAGTTTGAACCCTGCCTAGGCAATTTGTTATCTTACACAGACCTTATGTTAAAGTAAAACAAAATAGGGCTAAGAGTGTAGCTTAGTGTAGAGGCCAGAAGTTTATCTTCAGTACTACAAAATAAAATACATAAATAAATTAAAAAATAAGGTTAAAAGTTCTGGGAAATATGTAGAGAAAAGAAACTCAGACACTATTGGAAATGTAAATCAGTATAGCCATTATGAAAAAAATAGTGATTCATCAAAAAATTAGAACTACTATTGACCCAGCAATTTGACTCATGGGAATATGTCTCTGTTACTTTTCTCTTGTTGCTAAGACAAAATACCCAACACTCAAAATTAAGGAATGAAGGGTTTATGTAGCTTACAGTTTGTGGAGGTTTCAATCTGTAATCAGCTGGCTCCAAGGCAAGTTGGACTGTTACTGGGCAACACTTCAAGGCAGCAGCCAGCAATAGCGACCAGAGCAAAAGAGGGCAGAGTAAGCCTCATTTCCTTCCTTAGACTGTACACAGGCCACACCCTCTCAAGGGCCAATGTAGCACTCACAATACATCTTTGTCTTCCTCTTGCACAAGACAAGATTATTTACAAAGAACCCTGACTCCCTGCGGAGTCTCTTAATTAAACTTCTAAACTGCTCAATTTGACACAATGTATCAACCATAACTACATTTTGTCAACTTAACAAGCAGACACATTTATTTAAAACAGGTCTTCAGATGCAAAGGCATGCTTTTTCTTAACATTTGACATCTTGAACATTATAACACAGGTTTTAAGTCCTTAAGAACCAACATTAAGTCTATCAACATTCTATTACACTAGAAACATAACATTTTGTCCTTGGACCCCCAATGATTCATTAACATTCCTTTATGTAGATGACATTTAATCCAAATGCAGGAGTTGCTGAAGTCCTAACAGTTTCAGCATTGCTTAAAATTTCAAGTCCTAAATCTCCTCTGAGATGAAAGGAATACTCTTAGATGCATATCCCTGCAAAAATTAAAACAAAGTCAAACACTTCCAACATGCAAGGGCACAAGATAAACATTTTCTGAAAGTTTTAAACTGGAGGGTACAAAGGATTGGGACAAAAGAATATGCAAAATTCAGGAAGGCAAACATTAAGTCCTGTATTTGCACATCCAGCATGTGAAGCAATCTGTGACAAATTGTGAGCTCCAAAGGGCTTGTGTGACTCTATTCCTACAGCACTTCTGATGGTTGTAGCTTCCATAAATTCTCTCTTAGGCCTGCTTTGCTCTCTCCTTGCAGCTTTCCTTTAACCATCTGCATGCCTGTCTTTTCCAAACTTTTGAGATCTCCACTGCATTTTTGCTTTCACATTCACAGCTTCACACACTGTCCTCTCAGTGGCACAGCACCTGGCATCCCAGGCCTTCTGAAATTGAACTTTAGGACTTTTCCATTCCGTATGCACTTAAATCCAGTACCATTTGGAGCTGCTAAAGTCTGCTGCGAGATGGAAGTGTAGCGGAGTTTCCTCTCTTTTGGCTCTAGGACTCGAGTGCCTGGATCACTGTGCACTCTGAATCCAATTCAAAGAACCCATTTCTTATACCACCACCATTCTGAAACATGGTGCTCTGCAACTCTTGCCTCAAATTAAAATCTTGCTGTTTTTCAATTTGGAGGCTGCAAATGTTTGAGACTTGCTGCTTCTTGTGAGACCTTCATGCCATCTTTTCTATTCTGTTCCTCCTCAGCAATCAAGATTTCCTCAGCTCTAAATTTGCAGTGCACATCTTTATTGGAGCTTCCTTTCTGGTGAAACTCAGTTTTTTAAATCATCCTCCTGTTCGCTTTGCTCTTTTTTCTCAAAATAGATCTGGCTAAAAGCTTCCCAAAATAGCCATGTCAGGGGATCAACATTTGACTGACTTGAAATTACTTCTGTCAGAATTATTAGTATGATACCCATAATCGTAGTCTCAGGCAAAGCCTCTGGACTTGAGAAAAACACAGACAAACTTTCTGCCATGCCATAACATATATCATCTAGAGTCCAGCATCAATGCAGTCCTTTCCAGTGGAAACCTCCCAAACCTAGTGTTCACTGGTTTTCTGATCTTCTGAGCTCTGAACAGAATCTCTAATACAGAGCATCCTATACTGTTTCAGAGATACTTTCAGGTCACATCTCTGAACCTTCCCAAACTCTTCACACAATCCATTCCCAAAGGCTGTTGAACCACATGATCAGGTATAGTCACAGCAACAACCCCACTCCTCTGTTACCAAATTCTATGTTGCTTACATTTTTCTCATAGCTGAGACAAAATACCCAACTCCCCAAATTAAGGAAGGAAAGGTTTATGTAGCTAACAGTTTGTGGATGTTTCAGTCAATAATCAGCTGGTTCCAAGGCAGGGTAGCAAGACATCAGGGCAACACTTCAAGGCAGCAGCCACCAAAAGCATCCAGAGCAAAAGAGGGCAGGTCACACCTCTTTTCCTTCCTTATATTGTACACAGTCCACCTGGCTCAGGGCTGGTGTAGCACTCACAAAACCTCCTTGCCCTCCTCTTTTACAGGATGAGGATATTTACAAAGTAAGAACCCTGACTCTCTGCTGAGCCTCTTAGTTAAACTTCTAAAATGCTCAAGTTGACACAATGTATCACAGTATATAACCAGAGGAAATGGAATCAGTATGCTGTGGACACATCTGCCTTGGCATGTTCACTGCAACACTAGCCACCATAGATAATATCTTTTAACTTGTAAATTAGAAAGATAAGTAGCATATATTTTATCTGGGTAGAGAAGGAAACTTTTATTCTACAGAGCATGGAGTTTTACTGTTTGTAAATTCTTAAAGATAGCAGAGAGGGTGCTGTGGCAGTGGGAGGCAAAGTGTGATTCAAATTATGTAAGTTCATCCTGCTCCAGGGCACTTCAGGAATGTGGCTGTGTTATAAAATATGATATATACAAACACTATCATAGATATTATTCCGAGCAGATACTTTATGATGATGGCTATGTTTTAGCCATTTACAGTGGTGGTAATCTGTGTAGATGGTGACTTGGAAGGACCAAGGGGTGGAATGAAAGTTGAGCCTATGCTATCACTCTGAGATATGCACATTGTTGCTCACTGAGTTGTAAGTAAATTTGAAACACCACACTTCTGTTTTTCCTTTATTGTTGTGAAGATCAGCCAAGCTGAGAAAGAGAATAGAGAAACTAAACAGTGAACTAAATTTTTCTTGAAAGTTTAACTTCCCCTTTTGATTCCATTTGCCTCTTGAACTGCCTTTCTCTTTTCAGGTTCTCAGAACTTTTCTGTTTTCTACCTGACTCTCTTAATTAACTAGAAATTAATTTGATCACTTTTGATTCACTTCAGTTCTGTTATAGTGAATTTTCTGTCAGGAGGTTTTGTTTTGTCTTGTTTTGTTCAAATCAGTAATTATTGAACATCTACCACATAAAAAGTACCAACTGTGTTGGATGTGGCAGATATACAAGCTAATGGGTTATGAGCATGTTATTAAGAAATTAGAAGCCAATATAAATGGAAGAGATGAAAGACAAGCTATAGAATAAGTTAGTGAAAAGATTTTAAAACATTTTATAAATAAAACCCAAAGTAAATAAAATAGGAGTTTGTGGTGGATTGACAACTGGTAGCGAACTTGGAATACCCAGCTGAATTGAGTCACCACGGTGCTGAGTGGATGGCCCACCTGAGTATTGTTACCAACAACATAAAAATACAACTGGAGAGAAAGAATGGATGTTGTTGGTTTACCTGCTGCTCTTAATTCTCCCAGAGGATCTTGACATGCTGGCTTACTGATATGAACTTGGCTGTTCTTATCATTGGAAGAGCTCTGGACCTCCTTGTTGCTGAGGATGGGTGTAGTAATCTTAGGGGGAGCTCTGGTCCTTACTTTGAGCATCATTTCCTGGCTCCGGAGGGGAAGATGATGTGCTGTTCAATCTCCTAGAGGAGGCTGTAATACTGATTTCTTGATATGAACTCAACTATTCTCAACATCAGAGGGACTTGGGAGCTCATTGTCATTGATGATGGCTGTGGTACTTTTCAGGGGAGCTCCAATCCTTAAGTTGAGCACCACTTCTTGGCTCCAGTGCAGATCCTTCAGCCTGCTGGCACAGATCCTTCATCCCTCTAGCACAGACTTTCTAGCTTCCACCACTGACTTTTGGGCTTTCCCTGCAGAGATCCATGAAACATATTTGTATAAGTCATTGTCATAGGCTCTAGGCCTCCAGTTGAACTTGTGGGGCTCATTGCAGTGGGTTCTAGGTCTTCAGCAGGACTCACACGGGACATTGCTATGGGATCCAGGTCCTCAGTTGAATTCCTTGAGTCTTTACTTTGTGGACAGATTTCTTGCACTTGTTTTTGTATTTGGCTTTTGGGGTGTTTAACATAAAATAATCCTATAAATTATGTGTGTCCTGTATTAAATTAGTTCCCTTGCAAACCCTCACTACAACACAGTTCATTGTTCATTAAATTAATTCTTAGTACAATGCTTAGAAGTGACTTATTTTCGAAATGAGATCTAAAAGTTTATTATCCAGAAAACATGGATGGTAGAGGACATTCTGAGCATAATGAACAGCAGTGAAGATGTATACTAAAAACAAAGCTCAGGACATGCATAAAGTATATTCAAAGTTTTACATAGTTAGAATGTAGAGAATGTGATATGTGTGTTATAGAAGACAATACTAGGACAATATGATTATTAGAACACATTAAATTTGTTTATTTTAAAAATTATTTATTTTTATTAATATGTGCTTGCAATGCATTACGTTTATATTCCTTGGAGTTGGTGCATGCACATAATACATTTTAAATTTTCATACCCTTTTCCTATCTCCCTGTCTCTCTTACCATTTTTGATCTCCTTGTCACTTGAGAAAAATCTTTCTTCACCCTGTTATTTTTATTGTATTTCACTCTTTATGTTGTATATGTCTCATATAAGAGAAGCTAGGTAGTATTTAAGTTTGTGTGTGATTTATTTAATTTAATTTAATGTTATAGTATCAAGGTATAACCATTTGCCTAAAAATATCTCAAGTTTACCTTGCTGTATGGCAAGTTAGTACTCCATTGTGTATAATCACCATATATTCTTTATCCATTACTGGCAATGTATACTAACACAACCACTAAGGAAATTAGTAGGTAGAGTCCTCAAAAAACTAAAATTAAATTTTATTTTTCACAGAGCAGGTATTTTTCAATAGATTAGTTTTTGACAAGAGGAGCTCTTATTTAAGAAGTCACATCTGATGTAATTAAGAAAGTTGGTTTAACTTAGAGGAGATTGATTGATGGCAAATTCTTGAGAAGCTCCTGTAACTTTATAGGTGATAATGCCTTTGTGTTTTAAATTAGAAACCTTGCAGAGAAGATGGAAATGTAGAAAAGATAAAGAGAAGTGGGGGGAGAGACTCTCAAGTCTCAAGTTAACAACTCATTGGACTAGATCAATGGGAAGGGTACTTTTTAGATGATACCATGATGTCAAGCCTATAAATTGGTAGAAAAGTAACTCAGAAATCAAAGTTACAATCATTGGGACAGCTTATTAGAGTAGATAGATAATGGGATCAAATTGAAACACTTTGAGTTTTTTATTTTGATATTCAGATAGAAATATCCAGGAGGTAGCTGAAAATATATGCAATGCAATTCGTAGGAGAAAGCCTGAATAAAAATTACAGATGGGAGAGATGTTGCCATGGATGTGTTCAATTACTTTGAAGAATTTGTGGCATCACTAGAAGCAGCTGTCTAGTGTGAGAAGACTGAGAACACTTTCAGAACTCCAATATCCAGGGCATAAGAGAAGAGTGAATGCTCATGAAGTCTAACAAGCAGGAAAAATCTTTGGTGATGACATAGGTGAACACTCACTAGCTTATATGATATTTGAGGTCAGGAGGATTTATTTTAATTATGTTTTCTCAGCTTAGTAATTCCTGAGGAAATACTTATAAAAGAAATGTGACAGAAAACAATGGCAAAGACTTTTCTTTGCCACAAAGGAAAAGTGTCAAATGTACTCTGAAGGAAAAGAATTGCACCAGAGGGCAGCATTAGAAGTGGTGACTAAAGGGCAATTCGTTAGTAAACTGATCAGAGAATTATCCTTGGGAAAATGATAACAGAAATCAGGTAGAATAACTTGAACACTGAACTGGAGTAGGACATGAAATGGAACAGATTATAACCTACTCCATTAAAAATATTGGGAGAAAAGAGAAATGTTTGTGATTTTTTTCATGAAGAGGATTTTTCACAAGAGATTTCACACATAAAATATATATTCCTTGATTGCCCACTTTTTCTAAATATTTTGCTGGATTCTATAATGTTTTATTTTTAAATGGATTTGAGTAGTTTTTAAGAATAAGAGAAAAAACAATGTAAAAATTACTCAAAATGTAAAAGGAAAAAGGACTTAAACTGACATGACAAAATTTTGGAGTGCAGAGGAGCTGGGAGGGACAAAGATTCAGCGATTGTCTTAGAAGAGTAGTATACTACTTTGTCTGAAATAAAAAATGAAAAGAAAGTAAGATAGCATGAAAAACTATTGAAATTTGATGATTTGGAGTTTAAAAAGTTCATTTTAAATGTTTTTATCCACTTTAGAGAAGGAAATAGCAGAATTCATTTGCTGAAGTTTAAACCTTGGGAACCTTGAGAAAAGAGGAATATCTTTTGTATAAACTGTTGTCAATCTGAAGGTTCAATTTAGGAAGGAAATAAGAGCTCATCTAAAAGAATGATGTTAACAAGTTTTTAATCATTATAACAAAATATGTGATGCAAGTATTTTACCAAGATAGAACGTTTATTTTGGTTCATCATTTTGGAGTTGCCAGTCCATGATCAACATTGCTTTGGGCCTCTAATGATGTAGCAAACCATAGCAGATGTGTTTGACAGAGCCAAACCTCCCACTTCATCAGCCAGGAAACAAACCCAAAGAGGAAAAGAGAAAGACTGGGATGACACACATACACTCCCTTTTTGTTTTTGTCTTTTATTGTATATATTGTATATATATATATATATATATATATATATATATATACAAATTTTACCTTTGACCTTTAAAATGAAAATCAAAACAACACATAGATTTCATCTTTCTAAAGCAAGACTATTATCAAATAATAGATTCTGACAAAATTGTAAGGGGAAAGAAACATTTCTATGCTGTTGGTAGGAATGTAACATAGTATAACCACTATGGAAATCAGTATGAAGAATGTATGAGGTAGTTTAAGACATTCTGCATCTACATTACTTGATTGAGGTCCTTGAGCTTTGCAACTGGGATGCAAGAGAAGACAGGCATTATGGATGTTATGAACTAAAGGCAGAAAATGTGGTTCTTCATAAGATAGGGGAGGACACTTGGTTGTAGGATAATTTCATGTATTAGAGGCTAAAAACTGAGACCTCTGTTTCTGTTAGTTTGTGTAGTGAGGAGGATGATTAAGTTGGGTCAGTATAACATGCCTACAATACTAAAGAAAGAAAATTGTAAAGAAAATGTGATAAAAGTGTTCCAATCAATCTCTGCTTTTAAGTGTTTTCTTAATCTAATTCTTCTCTCATTTCCCAGCTTTAATCTTGCTTCAATAGTGATGAATTCATTGTCTTTTTGTTTCACACACTTCATAACATTTTTACTGCCACAATGTTTTGTTCTTGTAATCTATTTGTGCTGATTGTATTCTATCATTTTCCTAGTTCATTTCAACTTCTCCATTGAGAATCAAGTCATGTATAAACTCCAGATATATGAACTTGCTTGCTACTTCCTAACCCACAGATTGGATTGGGGTCTCAAAGTACGTTATGCATACTTGCACTACTGTACTTCTAAATCATTTGATTGGCTTGCTTCTCCCTGCAGACTTCAAGCTCCTAAAGGACTAGGATGATATTTTATTTGTTTATATATATATATATATATATAATAGTTAGCAGGACCCAGCATAGAGTTAATACCAGTAAATATGTGTTTTAAAAACAGGTGTTTGCATGTAGCCTAGTAATAATTATGTGGTAGGCCAATTAACGTACATCAGAAGATAAGTTTTAGAAAATTTTTTTGCATTACAACCAAATCTCTCTATATGATTCTTCAGTCTTAGTTTTTTGCTGATATAGCAGGGCTGTTTTCTCACAATTGAAAGAAATCACTGGGAATACTGCTAACAAGGCACACATTTTTCTTTATAGTCTTTTGATCTTTAACCACTGGGGATTTCTGGATTATTTTTAACTAAATTTCAAAGAATTTACAAAATTTCAAAGAATACACTCTCTTATAAAACAAGTTAAAATGCATATATAGTATTTCAACAGGCTTATTGTATTGTATAAATAAGAGCCAGGTTACCTGACCTCTTGTCTCAAATAACTCTCCATTAGCTGGTCCCTTTCCACAATCAATATTTAAAGAAAAATGACATTCATAACATGAGCCCTGAAACCCTGTGACTTCATGAAGTGCCGACTGAATCTTCAAGATAAATTTCAAACTTTATTTAGTCTTGTTTCAATATAAAACATATTTTGTCTTCTTATTCCTTTAAAATTGTCTCATGCAGAATGGTAATTACCAAGTGGATTCTTAGATTAAAGCTATCCCTTGACCATGCTAAACCATGCTAAAAAAATCTGACTTTTTAAACAGGTCTGATGGCAGTAATTGGATTATTATTTAGAATTTAAATAATATCCAAAGTGTGATTTCTACCATTACTGTTAGGAACCAAGATGCTATTTATTTACCTTCTGAATTACATTAAAGATTAATTAAATGACACCGAGTCACATCTCTTGTCTCTCTGAGTAAAGCATAAGATAAGTGCTAAGCCAACGAATGCAGCAGGTGCCACTTTTCCCTTCTAGTCAATATTGAAAAAAATCTTACAATTTTCATACATGTGATACAGATATTATTTTCTGTAGAGTTTGGAAAAATTACTTTTCTCCACATACTTCTTTTAAATTCTATGAAATTATAATAATCATATTGTGAAGTAGAATGCATATTTATTTCACAAATTAGCACTATTCCAGATAACAAGATAGAATCACTTCTGGGGAGATTGTTTCCTTCTAGACACTGTGTTTATTCTTGGGAACTATAAGTTTAATTGTTATAATTTGTGTTCTTTGGCCCAAGTCTCTATCTAATTCCTTGTTCAACCAGCTGAGTCCAGGGCACAGGGTAAATTGAGATACAGGTGTCTACCTCAGAGTGAGCAGGTTCTTGACAATGGAATATGCTACATGTTGTTTGCAAACTTTCATAGTATAGGCAGGGCAACCATACAGATTATTAGAATATCTATTCTAGAAAATTGAAATAAGGACCAGAGATTTCAAATTGGCTCTTTTCAAGATTTGAAATGGGACATGGGGAGGGGAGTTGGCTGAAGGGTGAATGGGTAAACTATGGAGCTAAAACACGCAGATTCTGTGAAGAGTAAAAGACGTTTCGATTAGTAAAATATGTTGTGGCTGATCATTGTCTTTCCCCTCTCTCCAAGAAAGTTGCCTACCTTATGAGAGTTTCTTGCTAAAACTGCTTTTCTTTTGCTTTTCTATCTAACACTGGTGCTTTAAACAAAAGGCTGAAAGTTCAGAGATTTGGTGCTATTCCTGGGAGTCAGTCTAACTCTACCTGTTGTCCATGATGGAACCATATCTTACAATCAACTAATTACTCATTCTCTACACTTCTATGGTTGCACACTCTGACAGAGTCACATAGGTGGTTGAAGTACCTATGGCTGTGTAAACAGGGCACAGTGGAAAGAAAGAGGGAGAGTGGGAAAGAAAGGAGGGAGGGAGGGAGAGAGAGAGCAAGACAGAGGGGAGAGAGAGAGAGGAGAGAGAGAGAGAGAGAGAGAGAGAGAGAGAGAGAGAGAGAGAGAGAGAGAACAGAGATTAAGAGATGCAGACTATTTGCCTCCTCTGGAGACCACTCCCCACTGAAGAGATAATTGATAAAAGGAGTAGGTGGTTTTGTTAGTGGAACTTCACTGTAGAAATTCACCATAGTTTATGACTGATATTCTGTGACTTGTTACTTACTATATTCATCTAACTCATTTTGTCACCAGTTTCTGTGTTTGCTGATTTAACTGGCGTTTTTTGCTATTACTGCTTACTTTCAAATTAACTCTAAGAGCTACTAGATTTTCACCTAACGTTACATAGAGAAAATAAAAGCAAAACAAAATGAATATTGAGTGATAAATAAATATTTTATAATGAAAAATTGTCTAGTCTTTGTGAGTTTACAGGGTTATAAATAACTGAAATTTATGCATGGATTATTTTGTCAAAAATATTAACATACATGTTCAATTTCCTTTTTACCTTAACATTGAAAATTATGTTGATATTTTTTCACATGTCTTGATATCACTGCACCTTCATCCTATTTTTTGTTAGTACATTTTGCTATATATTATGAATATATTCTTTGTGGAGAGTTAGTACATGTACGCATCTAATCTTAATTATTTACTTCCTCTTCTCTTCCTCTTCTTCCCCACTTCAACTCTAGATTAATTTCTAATTTGTAAAGAGTATATCTCCATGTTTCCTATTATCTCTTATTTTGCTGTTTAAATTATTCATACTTTGTGTTTCACATAAAAGAAAAACTGCGATATTTAAGCTTCTGTGTCTGATTTATTCCACAAAGCACTGTGGTCTTAAAGAATGCACATTTATTCTAAATGTTATGGGAAAATACATTTTATTCTCTCTCTCTCACTCTCTCTCTCTCTTTCTCTCTCTCTCTAGCACACACACACGAACATGCATACTCTACTACAAAAAGCTACAGCTACTCTATTCATATCCTTTGTGAAGATATTTAAAGGTCATGTTGCCTTTATGATTTTAGTACATTGTTACGAGAGATTGCTGATCTTTAATTAAAAGGTCAGATATCTCATCTTCATCTGATGACTTATTATTTTCATTACCTATGAGCTGAATTTCTATTATTTAATAAATATGGATTCAAACAATTGTTTAATCACTAGGTCTGTTAAAAGATTTATTAATCATAAAAACAAAATTGAACTACAGAGATTTATTTTTCTTCACATATACCCTCCATTAAATGGTATCATTAAAAACCGTCAGGGAGTATTAATTTTTATTTCTGCACTTTGGTCCACTTGAAATCCATGTTATCTTAAACATCTTGGTCCTGAGAACCAAGGCATGAGCTATTTTGCATTTGGTTTCAACTCATTACCTTGGAGCAAAATGTCATTTCCCAGGACCTACCTAAGGTTCTAATGCCTTCAGGTTCCTTCTGGCTACAGTAGGTTCTGTCTTTTGTATACTCTTCTCTCCTCCTAGGTTCCAATATTTGCATTTGCTTCCTACTCAGGTAAAATTATATTATTTGAAGATGTATCCTGTTAGAGCTCTGTTCTGTCTCTTGTGTAATGTTGGTAAATCAATTCTCATAATGATATTTGAAACTGTAGAGGATAGAACAGTTTTCTACCCTGCTACAATTGAAGTTGAAGTTGATTCCCATCTCATTTTTATTTGATCATTTAATCCTTAGAAGTAAATAATAATGAAGACTTAGCAATTGAGGATATAAGAAGGGAAAACAGGTATTCACATGGGATTCCATACTTCACATGGTAGGAAGCCCTCTCTTACATTGAATCTTACTATGAACTCTGGCAAGCCAAAATGGAAGAAATCTCCTATTACTACAGGAAAAATAATAGAAATGGGATTTCTTACTTTACTTTATAACTCTAGTGAGATATTTGTTCTGTTGTACTTTAATTTACTCATTCGTTCATTTGACAAATCTTTCCTGAGCATCTACCTACCCAATATTGCTAGATGTAGTGTTAATATATTAATGACAAAAATATATACTGGTTTCTCAAGAAGAGTGCACCTACGGACAAAACAGGAGACTAAATAGATATCCATTGTTGTATTGTCATGTCACATTGTGTTTTTTTTAATGGTTGTTAAGACACATATGGACATCTTTTCTAGACTTGGATATTAAGTGAAAGATTCCGTACAAAGTAGATCCTAAGGGATGCTACAAAGCCTGAGTAACAGGTGAGCAGTTAGGTTGAGTAGTGTCAGAAAGAGAGAGAGAGAGAGAAAGAAAGAGAGAGAGAGAATAGAGAGACAGAGAAAGAGACAAAGATGGAGATATACAAAGAGATATTTCTAGTGGTAGGGGTAAAAAATGGATAACAACCTCGATCTCTTTCCAGTAATAGAAATTCAATTGCTAGACTGGTGTATGGAATACAAGTAGGTAGACACAGAAAACAAAGGCACTCTAAAGAAAATCAGAACTCAGAATGTGAAAAGTATTTTATGCCATATCAGGGGATCTGAATATTATGCCAAAAGTGAGGAAATTAGGTATTTTAAAGAAAGAAAGTTACATTATGATTTCCTTCTAAGGAAGGGTTTTTTTTGTGGATTTTGGAATAACTTTGAATGAGTGAAGAATAGAGGCTGGCAAACTAGATAGAAGTCTGTTTTATTTATCCTGTTAATGGCAGTGACAATGAGGATGCAGAATGAATTTGTTCATAATATATAAGAGATGAAGTGTAGATTTGAGAATGATCTCCATCGAACTTCTACAAGTAAATAAATCAAGGTGAGTTGGTACTGACATTTTCTAAAACTTATGGAAATACATATAAAGAAAGAAGAGTAGAGGGCCTAAGTTTGAGCCTGGAGCTCTGCTCATGTACACATAGGGGGATAAAAAACAGAATAAAAAGTGAAAGAAGAAATGCCAGGTAAGATTAGATCTGTGGAGAAGAAAATGAAATTGGGGAGGAAACAGCAAATATGGTTTTCTTTCAATGCAGTCTTTTTTTAGATAAATAAGAGTCAAAGGCTGAAAAGTCCAATGAAAGGTGCCACAGTTTATATATAAAATATCCCACTCAAAGGATGACATGTTCATAAATGGGGCTTTTGGAAGGTTACTGAGTCATACACTGCTACACTAGTCAAAGGATTAACACCCTGATGAGCTCAGAACTTGATGTCCTATTAGGAGATGGGGCCTAGTCAGAAGTGAAAAGCCAGTGGGGACATTACCTGGAAAGGCATATCTGCCTTCCTAGCTCCTCCACTCTTTCTCTGCTTCTTGGGGGCCTTGTGCTGAACACCCTTTCCACAGCAATCCCACTCTCATTCATGCCTTTGAGTCTGCTGATCATGGAAGAAACCATAAATCAAATTAACCCTCTTCTCCTTTGTATTATGGATATTGGGTACTTTGTCCAGCAATGGGAATGGGACTAAGACAAAGAGTTACTCAATGAGTGTCTTGGTTACAGTTTTCTCATTGCTTAGACAAAATGCGTGAACCCAAATGAAAGCAGGAAAGGTTTATTTAGCTTACTGTGTTGGAGGTTTCAGTCCATAATCAGTAGGCTCTGAGGCAGGGTGACATGGCACAGGGGCAAAACTTCAAAGCAGCAGCAGATCATAGGGTTCCTCAAGCCCTCCGATCTCCAAACACATGGCTCTCTCAGGTTTCACTCCTTTCCAGATTTTGACCTCAAAGTTGCTTTCTTTGGCATTCCTCTCAAGCAACTCTGACTCACAACCTTCATTTGCCTTCCCCAGCTCACATCAGCAATCACTGTTCACACAAAATTCCATGCGCAGCTCCTCCCCAGTTATGTTCACATAGTCCCCAATTTGTGGATAAGCACTACCAAGAGCTTGTGTCTCCCTAGACCTCATTGACAGACTAATTCTATTTATACATCAATAGCTTTCTGATTTGCAGCCACTCAGTTGATGACACTGAGTCCCTCACTGTCTGCTTTCCAAACCTTGACAAGGAAAGCAACTGGGCCTCTCCTTCCACAAAGCCTCTCATTTCTCCCTCTTCAGTCCTGGGACTATCATGCCATACCTGCAAAGAGATGTTCAGTAACAGGTGTTAATTTTGGCTCAAGTGATGTACACTGTCACTGCTACAATGGAAATCTTCCCTTCCCTCTACTCTCCCAAATCCTTTATCCTTCATCCCCATTCTCTATCTGACAGCAGCACATAAAAAGAAACATCATATATCTCGATTAGGGTATGCATCCTTTTATCCTACACAACAATCTTGTCCAGCTCTTGAGTCCTATGGCAATATGGCCTATGTACCAATATACTTGGCACACAGATAGGGATCCATACACTTGAGTTTCAAGAAAACCAATAGACTTTTTCAGAACAACCCAATAGGAAAGGCTGATGGGCAAGAGTCTCTCAAGAGCCACAGAAGACTCCCCTCTCCACTATCTCCTGTGTGAGTTTTCAAAATTTAGACTCAAAGGAGATATCACATTGTTGATAAAAAGGATATTTGCTCCACTTCATGGCAGCAATAGGCATAAAATCATTTATACTGCTTTGAACTTTAAAATTTTTCAGCGTACAAATTCTAGGAGATCTTGAATACATGACAGAGAGGACAGGTAACTGGTCAGTGGTTCATTACATCCAATCACATACAATTACCTCAAAGGCGTCAAGAAGAAACCAGGCCCCAATCCATAAAACCCAACTGGACATAATCCTTTGGGGATGCTGGAAGGATATCCTTCCTCCAGACACTTGGGGGGGGAGATAGAAATATGTCCTTCAAATAGCATTGCCTGTTTGAAAACACCTTGTAGGTGGCTCTCTGCAAGAAAGCACCCAGATCTTTGTAGTTTATCTGCCTTTCAGAGTATAGGATGAAATCTAGACACACTCACTTTAACTTCCTGAAGTTCCCAGAAGTCTGCATCCACATGTCAAATCCCACACTTTGCTAGACAGCCAACAAGGTTTCCAAAATGCTGAAGTCAGATGCAAAGTACTGCCAAAGATTCTTGAGGTTATTCCTCTGGTGACTTCAATCACAGAGCATAAATAGTGTATTCCTCAGGAAATGAGAACTAGGGAAAAATGATACATTTTGACACACCCTTTGTCACACCAGGCTGAAACACCTGAACCAGGCTACACATTACAGCCAACTAGGAAGTTGTGGTACTGTGGCAATGTGATTCACGGAGAAAAATAATGGCCTCATGGCGGTCACGCCAAAAGTTCATAAAAAGAATAAAAAAACTCACAAATTTGTATCCCATGGAAAATGGAGTTCCCTCCTCACAACTCAGATTCTTCTTGGATTCGTCTCCCTCCGGGTATCATGACACACCTGAAGAAATCCTTTCACTCCAAGACTAACATGCAGCTGCTAACTACTTGCACCTGCATACCAAGGCTGCACATGTGATGACACCCATGTCAGCCATAGGTCACAATACACAGTGCTAAAATGTATGATTACTTTTCTTGCCCAAAATGTATCCAGTCCCTCTTACCTTATTTAATAATCATCAATTTTCTTTCCTTTACTCTCTTTTTTCTTAATATGGAGTGGCTAAGGTAAACATAATCACATTGTTCACACTGATCCTCTACTTCAGATCTTATAACATACATTTATTCTACTTCCTCTGCCACTTCCAAAAAATATGATTGGAAAGAAGCAAAGAAATGAGCTCCAACAGCTCAAACATTTTGTTCTTCTCTGATGATGGAATGCATCCAACCTATGACTTTGTGCATGAAAAGAACAATTCTACCGCTGAACCACATCCACAGTCTCCCTAACAACATATTTGTCAACTGATGCCCTCCAATCTGTAGGAATCTAATTGTGTCTATATCTGGAATGGGATCTGGGTCTCTAACCTTCCACACATCTGTACATCTACGACTATCTGAATCTGTGTCTGTATAGATATTTCTCTCTGTCTATATCCATCTAGGCAGAGCTATATGTCCTCATGCAATTCTGAGCCATTCCTTAGACTTCCACTTTAAAACCTGATGAGACCCTCTTATTTGGGTTTAACCAACTCAGAATATGCCTAAACCAACTATTACTTGGCAAAAAAATATCATTCATCTGACACACAGCACCAAACCTCAAAATACTACTGTGGGATACTTCTTCATCTACCAAAGTCAACTGACACCCCGCTAACACCAGGTTCCTCTTGATCTCCAACTCAGTTTCAACTGCCTACTCAAAGCTGCATATCTCATCCCTTCCCAGCAAAACTGAAACACCTATGCAAATAATTTTTGTGAAGAACTCCTTCTGAGGCTTCCAACATATCCCACTGCTTGTGCAAGCTCTGATATCCAATCATTCAGGGGTCCTGAAGCCCTCTGTACTCCTAACCCATGACTTGCTCAGGTTTCAGTCTTTTTCAGGTTTCGGTCTCAAAGTTGCTTTCTTTGCCATTCCCCACAGGCAGCTCTGACGGAAAACCCTCTTCTGGCTTCCCCAGCTCACACCGTATATCATGGTACATACCAACCTTCCAAGAGTAGTTTCCCCATATGCATTTTGGCATAGTCCCCACTGTGTGGACTAGCATGACCAAAGGTAAGATGTCCCTCGACGTCATACACAGACTGCTTTTCTATCTATATCAATGATTTTCTAATTTGTGGTCACTCAGTTGATAACACTCAGTCCCACACTGTCTACCTTCCAACCCCTGACAGGGAAAGCAACTGGGCCTCACCTTACAGAAAGGCTCCCATTTCTCCCTCTTCTGTCCTGGGACTATCATGCCATGCGTAGAAGGGGACATTCAGCAACAGGGCTTAATGTTGGCTCAAGTGAGGTAGTCTGTCTCCCTGAGAATGTAAATCTTCTCTCTTCTCTACTCTCCAGAATTATTTATTCGTCCTCCCCACTCTTTATCTGACAGCAACACAGAAAAAGAAATATCTCACACCTTGACTGGGGCATACATCCTTTCATCCTACAAGGCCAACTTATCCAGCTCCTGGGCCCTACTACTCTAAGGACGTGGCTCAACAATTTGGAACTATACACTCGAGTTTCTTCTAAAACAATTGACTTTTTCACCCCAACACTACAGGAAAGATCTATGGGAAATACAGATACTGTCCAATTAGTAGGGATATAATTATGTCTGTATCTGGAACGCAATCTAGGTCTCTAACCATCCATATATCTGTATCTCTATGTCGATCTGAATCTGTACCTCTTTGGAAATCTCTCTCTGTTTGTAGACATCTGGGGGAGAACTATATTTCTTCAGAAATTTCTGAGCCCTTCCTTATCCTTTCACTTTTAAAACCAGATGAGACCCTCTCATTTGGGGTTAACCTACTCAACATATGCAAATTTTGCACTCTTGCTGGTCACAAAAATTATGATTCAACAAACATATACCACCAACCCTCAGCATACTCCAGCAGAATTCTTCTTCATCTGCCAAAATCAATGAAAAACATGTCAACATTGGGTTCCTCTTGAACTCCACCTCAGTTTCAACTGCCTGCTCAAAGCTTTATACCTCATCCTTTCCAAGCCAAGTGCAAACACCTATGCAAATGAATTCTGGGAAGAACTCCTTCTGAGGGTTCCAAAATATCCCAATGCTTGTGAAAGGTTTTATGTCCAGTCACTCAGGGGTCATCAAACCCTATGGACTTCTAACTCATGGCTTGCTCAGGTTTCAGTATTTTTCAGGGAAAGCAGCTCAAAGTTGCTTTCTTTGCCATTGCCCAGAGACAGGTCTAACTGCAAACCCTCTTTTGCCTTCCCCAGCTCACACCACCTATCACTGTTCACATCAACCTTCCATGCACAGTTCCTCCCCAGGCATGTTGGCATCATCCCTGCCATGGTTTATGTTGATATCCCTCATGCCTCATAGTTTTGCATTGTGCCTTTGTGATTGGTTCTTTCTCTAGCACTTCGATTGATGGTGTCAGTGCCACTCCTGCCTAGGAGTGGAGCCAGTATACAATGTAATGACCTGAAGAAGATGTGTCTTTCTCTCCTACTGTTTTCTGCCCTGCTGTTTGCAGCTACCATGAACTGCGGCCCCACCATACCACCCTGTGTTGGAGCCACCTGAGTATGGACTGAAACCTCCAAAATGCACAAAACTTCCAAACACTGTAAGAAATAAACCTTTCCTTTCCAACCTTGGGGCATCAGGTTTTTTGTCTGAGTGACAAGTGAAAAGTAACTAAGACAGAATTTGTTACAGAGAAAGGACATTGTTGCTGTGACTATACCTGATCCTGTCATAGAGAGGGCCTAGGTATCCAGGTGGCACGAGTTGGCTGCTGTGTGTAAGGCCAATAGTGAAAGCAGAATTTCTTCAGTTGTGTCAGGATACTTGGAGGGAGACAAGCCCAAGAGGAGTCTGAGTTGCGAGGAGAGACCTGAATTTTCCATGGGATACAAATTAGTGTGTTTTTTTTAAAATTTTTTATTTCTGTGACCTTCTGGTAGTGCTGGCTTGAAGTGCATATATCTGTCTTCTGTCTTCTCCCCAAGTGCCCAGAGGAAGGATATCCTTCCAGCATTCCCCAGGGGATGGGTCCCATGGGTTTTAGTGGGATGGGGCCCTGTGTCTGCTTGAAGCCATTGAGGTGACTGTGTGGTGTTGGACAGAGTGAAGGGCTGTGCAGTTACCTGTGCTCTCTGCCATGTTTTCAAGTTGCTCTAGAATGTGGAAATTGAATGTAATGTAAAGTGGAAAGCAGGATAGAGGATTTGTTTGTCGATTGCTACCAGGGAGAAGTGGAGCTAAGTGCTTTCTCACAGACTACAACCCAGAATATGTTTCTGGAGAGGCAATGCTCTTTGAAAGGCATATGTTTATCTCTCTCCAAGTTCCTGGAGGATGGATATGCTTCCAGGACCCACAAAGCAATATGTTCAGTGGGCGTTTGTGCCTTGGGGACTGGTGTCTGCTTGAAGACACCTAGGAGACTGGTATTGGAAAGGGTGAAACCTTGAGCAATTTTTGGTCCTCTTTGGAATGTTTTCAAGTTCTGCTGAAGTTTGGACATTGAAAAAATTGTAAACTGGAAAGCAGGGTAAATGATTGGATTCCTACAGATGTCATGGAGAATTGGTGTAAAGTACCTATTTAGCAACAATGAGATATGTCCTTTGAGTCTCAGTTATCAAAAGCTCATGCAGAACACAGCGGAGTGGGGATGCATCTGTGGCTCTTGAGAGAGTATGGCCCCTAGGATTTCCTGTTGGGTTGGGGTTAAAAAGTGAAATGCTTTGCAAGAAACTCAACTCTAGGCATGCCATTGTTGAGCCAGGTCCATAGAGACATAGGGCTCAGAACCTGGAAAAGATTGTCTTGTAGGATGAATTGATGTGTACTCCAGTCAAGGTGTGAGATACTTCTTTTTCTATCTTGCTGTCAGGTAGAGAATCAGCATGAAGTATAAAGGATACAGCAGAGCACAGGCGATGGTAGATTTCCATTGTTAGGTTGACAGAGTACATCACTTGAGGCAACATTAACACGTGGTGCTGAATGTCCCCTTGCAGGGGTGAAATGAGAGTACCAGGATTGAAGAGTGAGAAACGGGAGGCTTTCTGGAAGTGGAGACCCAGTTGCTTTCCCTGTCAGGGTTCAGAAGGCAGACAGTGTGGCACACAGTGTCATCAACTGAGGGGCCAGAAATCACAAAGTCATTGATAGATAAAGAAAAACATTCTGTGTATGCATTCTCGGGATACTCGGCCTTTGGTAGAGGATGCCAATGTATTGAGGACTATGCCAACATGCCTGCGAAGGAACTGTGCATGGAAGGTAGATGTGAACAGTGATAGGCAGTGTGAGCTCAGCACAGTAAAGTGGGTTGGCAGTCAGAGCTCTCTCTGGGCAATGGCAAAGAAAGCAACTTTTGAGTTCACAACGTGAAAAAGACTGAAACATGATCAGTACCATGGGATAGCAATTCAGCGGGCTTGAGGACCCCTGAGTTATTGGAGATTAGACATTGTGCAAGAATTGGGATAAGTTGGAACTCAGAAGGAGTGCTTCACAGAAATCATTTGCATAGATGTTTGTGCTTTGCTGGTAAGGGATGAGATATGCAGTTTGAGTGGGCAGTTGAAACTGAGGGGGAGATCAAGAGAACCAGGTGGTAATGGGGTTTCCTTGCCTTTGGCAGATGAAGAAATATCCCGCAAGAGTATCCTGAGTGTTGATGATACAGATTTTTTGAATGATATTTTGTTAATGAGCAAGAGTGGAAACTACGCCTATATTGAGTTGGTAAATCCCAAAACAGTGTCTCCTCAGGTTTTAAAAGTAGATGGCTAAGGGTCAGCTCAGGATTGCCTGAGGACATATAGCTCTCTCTAGATGGCTATAGACACAGAGAGATAGTCATAGAGACACAGATTCAGATAGATATAGAGATATAGATGCATGGATGGTTAGAGACCCGGATCATGTTCTGTTTATAGACATAGTTAGATCCTTACAGATTGGACTGTATCAGTTGATGAATTGGATTTGTGGGGGAATGGGGATGTGGTTCAGCAGTAGAGTTGTTCTTTCCATGCACAAGCCCATGGGGTGTATGCCCTCCAAGAACAAAGAAGAAAAGAATGATAGAGCCCATGGAAGCTCATTTGCTAGCTTTTTCCAATGATGACATATGGAAGTATGAGAGTAAGCAGTAGAGAACAATGTTATAAGGGCTGAAGAAGAGTATGATTTTGGACCTTGTGATTGTGTATCCCTTAGTACATACATAGTAAGAAAAAAGAGTAGATGAAAACAAAATCCTGATTTTTGAATAAGGGCATAGAGTCTCTATCCCGATTGGGCCTGTTTTTAGAGATGCTTTAGAAATGTTTTGTGGGTAGAATTTGGAGTTTTGGACATGTCACCTGGATGCATAGGGCTGTAGCAGCTTAGGCTGTTCTGTAGAGGAGATTCTGGTCAGAGCTTAGAAGACCAGTAGGCTGATAGAAAACCTGATAGTAAAGACCAGGCTTTGGAGGTTTCTGCTGGGAAGAAGAATTTCATTGGTTGTTGAACTCACATGATGTATGTTATGGCTTGCCAGAAAGTTTGGCTGCATTTGGCTCATGCCCAGAGACTTTGCCTGAGACAGACATTAAGGGTAATGAACTGATTAATCTGGCAAAGGGAATTTCAAGGCAGTCGAATGTTGAGGTTGTGGCATGGCTATTGTTTGGGGCTTTTAGCCAGATCTATGTTGCAAATCAAGAACAAAGATCCCAGCAGAATAATTTAAAATGCTGTGAGTTTGGCCAGAAGGAAAACTCCAGTAAAGCTGTGCATTGTAAAGATAGAGCTGAGACTTTGCTGAGAAGGAACATAAAAATAAGAAAGATAGCCAGGGTGCATCTCAGGAAGCACTGGGTCTCCATCCTTTGCAGCCTTAAAACTTCAAAAGTGAAAAAATTTGCTCAGAGGAGAAAGCTTCAGAGTACCATGCTCCAAAATGGCGACAGAGGCCACACGGGGTTCCAGAATGACAGCAACATAGAGAAGCTTTTCCTCACAATCAGGTAAATAGACCCTAATGATCCAGGTACTGAACCCCTACAGCCAAGAGAGAGAAAAGTGTGGCTACTGCTCCAGCTGGCAGCAAACCTTGGTGGCATCCACATGGTGCTGATTTTAGGTGCAAGGAAAATCCACAAATTCTGATGGTAAGGTGGATTCCACCTCAATTGCAAAGGGCCTGGGAGGCCAATCAGTGTGCCCCTGAGAGGGCAATTTGTAAAGATGTGAGGGTGAAGCCAAATGTACAGTGGAGACACCAGAAGTTTGGAAAAGCTAAGAATGTGGATAATCCAAGGAAAGCTGCAAAAAGAAAAAAGAGAGGGTTTAAGGGAGAAGCTGCTGGAGCTGAAATTCCTGGAAGTGATGTGGGGGTGGAATCACCCAAGCCTTTTGGAGCTTGCAACCAGATTGCTTCAAATGCTAAGAATGGAACTCTAGGACTTAATGTTCACCCTGCTGGATGTTGGACTTGCTTTGTTTCCAATGCTTTATATTCCCCTACTTGAAACTTTTGGAATGGTAATGTTTACCTTGTGCCTTTGCATTTCAGAAATGTTAGCCGTGTTTCATTTGTACACGGGGTTACAGTTAAAGAGTTTGCCATAGATATCAAATGGGACTTGGGATTTGTACTTCTCAGCAATGCTAAAAATGTTAGGACTTTGACAACTCTTGGAGATGGACTAAATGTCTTTGGTATAAAGGATATACATGAGTCTTTGGGGGCCAGGGATGGAACATCATGGTTTATGTTGGTGGCCCCCAGGCCTCATGCATTTGCATTATGCATTTGAGATTGGTTCATTGCCTAGGGCTTGGAATGATGGTGTCAGTGCTACACACCCCTAGGGGTGGAGCCAGCATACAATGTAATGGCTGGAAGAAAGCCTGTCTCCCTTGCAGGTTTCTGTCTTGCTGTTTGCAGCCTGCATGAACTGTTTCCCCACCATGCCACCCTGCCTTGGAGCCAACTGAGTATGGACTGTAACCTTCAAAATGCACAAAATCTTCAAAATCTGTAAGAAATAAACCTTTCCTTTCTCACCTTTGGGCACCACGTATTTTGCCACAGTGGCCAGTAAAAAGAAACTAAGACAGTCCCCAATGTGTTGAGAAGCACTACCAAAGGCTCTGTCTCCATAGACTTCATACAAAGACTGTCTATATATATATATATATATATATATATATATATATATATATATATATATATCACTGGCTTTGTAAGTTGTGACCACTCAGTTGATGACACTCAGTCCCACACTGTCTGAATTCCAAACTCTGACATGGAAAGCAAGTGGACCTCACCTCCCAGAGTGCCTCCCATTTTTCCCTCTTCAGGCTGAGACTATCATGCCACGTATGCAAGGGGATATCCAGCACCAGGTGTTAATGTTGGCTCAGGCGATATACTCTGCAGCCTAAAAATGGAAATTTGCCCTCTCCTCTACTCTCCCAAATCCTTCATCCTTCATCTCGATTCTCTTTCTGACAGAGACACAGAAAAACAATCATCTGACACTTTGACTGAGGTATGTGTACTTTCATCCAACAAGACAATCTTATCAAGGTCCTGGCCCTATGGCTCCATGGACCTGGCTCAACTGTAGGGATCCCTACACATGAGTTTCCTCCAAATCAATAGATTTTTTCACCGAAAACTAAAAGGAAAGGCCAATGGGGAATACTCTCTCAAGAGCCACAGAAGAATCCCCTCAGCTGTCTCCTGCATGAACTTTTGCAAACAGAGACTCAAAGGCAATATCTCATTATTGCGAAGTAAGCACTTCACTTCGATTCTCCACAGCACCAGTAGGCATACAATCATTTATCCTGATTTCCAGTTTACAATTTTTTCAATGTCCAAACTTTGGCAGAACTTGAAAACATACCAGAGAGGACAGGAAACTGCTCAGGGGTTCACTCTTTCCAATACCACACAACAACCTCAATGGCTTCAAGCAGACACCAGGTGGCAAGGCATAAAAGTGCACTGGATACATCACTTTGGGGAGGCTGGAAGCACAACCATCCTATGGGAACTTGAGGAGAGATAAATATATGCCCTTCAAAGAGCATTGCCTCTTCCAAAGCACATACTTGGTGGTGGTCTGTGAGAAAGCACCCAGATCTTTGCTGTTTCTCTGCCTTTCAGAGGATAGGATGAAATCTACACACACTCACCTGAAACTTCCTGAAGTTCCCAGACATCTGCATCCCCATGTCAACTCCCATGGTTCACTAGACAGCCAAAAAGTCTTCAAAATGCTGAAGGCAGGTGCCAAGTCCCACCAAAGGTAGATGCTTTTGTGTATTCCTTTGATGATTTCAAGCTCGCAGAGCAGAAAGAGTGTACTGCTCAGGAAACAAACACTAGAGACAAAGGACACATTCTGACATACTCTTTGTCACACCAAGCTGAAACACCTGATACAGGCTACAGTTCACAGCCAAAGAGGAAGTTTGGGCACTGCAGCATTATGGTTCACTAGAAAAATCTTGCCTCATGGCTGCCCTGCCAGAAGGTCACAGAAAAAAATAACCCACAAATTTGTATCCCATGGAAAATGGATTTTCCTCCTCACAACTCAGACTCTTCTTGGGCTTGTCTCCCTCCAAGTAGCCTGACACAACTGAAGAAATCCTGCTTTCACTATTGGCCTTTCACTTCCCAGCAAAGCACAAACATCTATGCACATGATTTCTGTGAAGAACTCCTTCAAAGGGTGCCAACATATCCCAATTCTTTCATGATGTCTGATCTCCAATCACTCAGGGGTCCTCAAGCCCTCTCAACTGGTATCCCATGGCTTGCTCATGTTTCAGTCTTTTTTAGGTTTTGAGCTCAAACTTGCTTTCTTTGCCTCTGCCCAGAGAGAGCTCTGACTGCCAACCCTTTTTTGCATTCCCTAGCTCACAACTCCTATCACTCTTCACATCTACCTTCTATGCACAGTTCCTTCCCAGGCATGTT
Organism: Dolichotis patagonum; assembly: GCA_004027295.1. Lineage (NCBI taxonomy): Eukaryota > Metazoa > Chordata > Mammalia > Rodentia > Caviidae > Dolichotis > Dolichotis patagonum. The sequence continues at coordinate 6,847 of PVJX010011240.1, read as the reverse complement.
GGCATAGTCCCCAATGTGTTGACAAGCACTACCAAAGGCCGAGTCTCCCTAGACCTCATACACAGAATGTTTTCATTTGTGTATCAAAGACTTTCTGAATTGTGTACACTCAGTGGATGACATTCAGTCGCACACTGTCTTACTTCCTAACACAGACAGGGAAAGCAATTGGGTCTCACCTTACAGAAAGCCTCCCATTTCTCCCTCTTCATTCCTGGTACTAACATGCCACACCTGCAAGGTGAAGTGCAGCACCAGGTGTTAATGTTGGCTCAAGTGGTGTGCTCTGCACCCCAACAATGGGAATCAGCCCTCTCCTCTACAATCCAGAATCCTTTATCCTTCATGCTGATTCTGTATGTGACAGCAACACAAAAAATGTAACTTCTCACACCTTGACTGGGGTATGCTTCCTTTCATCCTGCAAGACAATCTTGTCAAGCTCCTGGGCCTTATGGCTCTATGGAGCTGGCTCTACCATAGGGATCCCTACACTCAAGTTTTTCCAAACCAGTTGACTTTTTCACCCCAACCCAATTGGAAAAGCCTTTGGGTAATACACTCTCAAGAACCACTTAAGAATTCCCTCTCAGCTGTCTCCTGAATGAGCTTTTGCAAACTGAGGCTCAAATGAGATATTACAATGCTGCTAAATAGGATATTTGCTCCTGTTCTCCATGGAAAGATCAGGCATGGAATCATTTATCCTGCTTTCCAGTTTATAATTTTTTCAATGTCCAAACTCTAGCATAACTTGAAGACATAGCAGATAGGACAGGAAACAGTTCAGGGGTTCACTCTTTTCAATACCATACAATCACCTCAGTGGCTTCAAACCAACACCTTGCCTAAAGGCAAAAAAACTGCACTGGACATGTCCCTTTGGGGATGCTGGAAGCACATCCATCCTACGGGAACTTGAGGAGAGATAAATTTATGACCTTCAAAGAGCATTGCCTCTTCCAAAACACATTCTGCATGGTGGTCTGTGAGAAAGCACCCAGATCTTTGTTGTTTCTCTGCCTTTCAGAGGATTTGATGAAATCTACACACACTCACCTGAAACTTCCTGGAGGTCCCAGACGTCTGGATCCTCATGTCTATTCCCATGCTTCACTACACAGCTAGAAATGTCTCCAAAATGCTGAAGGCAGATGTCAAGTCACGCCAAAGGTGGATGCTTGTGGGTATTCTTCGGTGATTTCAACCTTGCAGAATAGAAAGAGTGTATTCCTCAGGAAACAAACACCAGGGACAAAGGACACATTCTGACATACTCTTTGTCACACCAAGCTGAAACACATGATCCAGGCTACAGTTCACAGCCAACTAGGAATTTCTCCAACTGTGGCAATGTCATTCGTGTTAAAATCTTGCCCTCATGCCAGCCTTGCCACAAGGTCACAGAAATAAAAAAAATTAAAAAACCCACAAATTTGTATCCCAGGTAAAATGGGGATCCCTCATGAAAATTCAGACTCTTCTTGGACTTGTCTCCCTCCAGGTATCCTGACACAACTGAATAAATTCTGCATCAACTCCTGGCCTTACAGGCCATTGCCAGCTGATGCCCACTAGATACCAAGGCCCCCACTATCACATCATCTGGGTTATTGCCTTTCTGGCCCAATCCAGAGCCAGCCTCTCTGTCTTTATTTAAGAGTCAGGATTTTGCTTTCCCCTACTCTCCTTTTCTTACTATGGAGGTCCTAAGGGATACACAATCACAGGGTCCACACTCATATTCTTCTTCAGCCCTTATAATATTTTTCCTTTCTGCTTACTCTCCTATTTCCAAGCATCATCATTGCAAAAAAAAAAAAAAGACAAAAAAAAAACCAAGGAAATGAGCTTCAGTGGGCTAAATGGTTTTTTATTCTCTCTTGCTGGAGGGCCTCACCCCATGGGTTTATGCAAGGAAAAAAAAACTCTACCACTTATTCACATCTGCAGTCTCCCACACAACCAATTGTCCACTGATACTGTCCAATCAGTAGTGATCTAACTATGTCTGTATGCGGAAAGTGATCTGGGACTCTAACCATTCATGCATCTGTATCTCTACATCTATCTGAATCTTCGTTTCTATAGGAATTTATCTTTGTCTATAGCCATCTAATGAGAGCTATACATTCTCAGGCAATTTTGAGCCCTTTTAGCATTCCACTTTTAAATTCAGATGAGACCCACGGAATAGGGATTAGCCAACCCAACATATGCAAAGTTTCTGATGTTGCTCTTTAAAAATACATGATTCAACAAACACATACAACCAACCTTCAGGAGATTCCTTTGAAATTCTTCTTCATCTGCCAAAGTCAACAAAACACCATTAACAAAGTGTTGCTCTTCATCTCAACCTTGGTTTCAACTGCCTACTCAAACCATCATATTTCATTGCTTCCCAGCACAGCACAAACAGCTATGCAAATTCTTTCTGCGAAGAATTCATTTTGAGGTTCCAACATATCACAGTGCTTTCACAATGTCTGATCTCTAAGCACTCAGGGCTCCTCAAGCCCCCTGAACTGCAAACCAATATCTTGCTCACGTTTCAGTCTTTTTCAGGTTTTGAGCTCAAATTTACTTTCTTTGCCATTGCCCAGAGACACCTCTGACTGCCAACCTTGTTTTACCATCTCCAGCTCACAACACCCATCTTTCACATCTACCTTCCATGCACAGTTCCTACCCACACACATTGGCATAGTCCTGAATGTGCTGACAAGCAGTACCAAAGGTTGAGTCTCCCTGCACCTCATATACAGAATGTTTTTCTTTATGTATCAGTGACTTTCTGATTTGCAGCCACTCAATTGGTGACACTCAGTCCCACACTGTCTGCCTTCAAAACCTTGGCAGGGAAAGCAACTTGGCCTTGCCTTCCAGAAAGCCTCCCATTTCTCCCTCTTCAATCCTGGGACTATCATGCCACACCTGCAAGGGGACGTTAAGCACCAGGTGTTAATATTGGCTCAAATGATTTACTCTGTCAACCCAACAATGGAAATCTGCCCTCTCCGCTCATCTCCCAAATCTTTTATCCTTCTTCTCGAGTCTCTATCTGAGAGCAACTCAGAAAAAGAATTATCTCACAGGTTAAGTTGGATATGTGTTTTTTCATCCAACGAGACAATCTTGTCAAGCTCCTGGTTTCTAAGACTCAATGAACCTGGCTCAACCATAGGGATCCCTACACTGGGCTTTGTCTTGAAACCAAATGACTTTTTCACCCCAACCAAATAGGACAAGACTAAAGGCAATTCTCTCTCAAGAGCCACAGAAGAATCCCCTCTCTGCTGTCTTCTCCATGATCTTTTGTAAACTGAGACTCAAAGGAATTATGTCATTGTTGCTAAATAGGAACTTTACTCCAATACTCCATTGCACCTGTAGGCATACAATCATTTATCCTGATTTCCAGTTTCTAATTCTTTCAATGTCTAAACTTTAGCAGAACTTGAAAATGTAACAGAGAGGACAGGAAACTTCTCAACAGTTCACTCTTTCCAATACCGTACAGTCATCTCAATGGCTTGAAGCAGACACCAGGGCCCAAGGCATAAAACCTCACTGAACATTTCCCTTTGGGGCTGCTGGACGTACATCCATTGTAAAGGAACTTGGGGAGAGATAAAAATATGCCCTTCAAAAAGCATTGCCTCTTCCAAAACACATTCTGGGTGGTGGTCTGTGAGAAAGACCCCAGAACTTTGTTGTGTATCTGCCTTTCAGAGGATGTGATGAAACGTACAGACACTCACCTTTAACTTCCTGAAGATCCCAGGTGTCTGCATCCCCAGGTCAACTCACATGCTTCACTAGACAATCAACAACATCTCCAAAAGGCTGAAGGCAGACACCAAGTCCTGCCAAAAGTGCTCGTGGGCATTTCTGTCTGATTTCATCCTCCTAGAGCTGAAAGAGTGTACTCCTTAGGAAACAAACACTAGGGACAAAGGATACATTGTGACAAACCATTTGGCACACCAAGCTGAAACACATGATCCCGGCTACAGCCAACTAGGAAGTTTTGGCACTGCGGTAATGCAGTTCACTGGGAAAAGTCTTGCCCTCATGCCAGTCCTGCCAGAATGTCACAGAAAAAAAGAATTAATAAAAAAACACAGTAATTTGTGTCCCATGGAAAATGGAGTTTCCCCCTCACAACTCAGACTCTTGCTGGACTTGTCTACCTCTGGGTATCCTGAGACAACTGAAGAAATCCTGCCTTCACTACTTGCCTTACATGCAGCTGCCAGGTGATGCCGCGTAAATACCAAGGCCTCTTCTGTGACGTCATCCATGTGATTGCCTTTCTGGCCCAATCTGGAGCCAGCCTCTATGTACTTATTCAATAATCAGGATTTTGCTTTGCTCCACTCTCTTTTTTCTTACTATGGAGGGGCTATGGGATACACAATCACAGGCCCCACAATCACGTTCTTCTTCAGCACTTATAATATTTTCCCCTTCTGCTTACTCTCCTATTTCCAAACATCATCACTGGAAAAAACCAAGCACATGAGCTTCAAGGGGATCAATCAGTTTTTTCTTCTTTCTGGCTGGAGGGCACCACCCCATGGGCTTTTTCATGGAAAGAAAGAACAACTCTACCACTGAACCACATCCTGATTCCCCCACACAACCACTTGTTCAACTGATACTATCCAATAAGTAGGGATCTAACTGTGTCTGAATCTGGCATGTAATCTGGTTCTCTAACCATCCCTGCATGTGCAACTCTATATGAACCTGTGTCTCTATGGATATCTCTCTCTGTCTACAGACATCTGTGGAGAACTATATGTTGTAAGAATACTCTGACCCCTTCCTTATCCTTCCACTTTTAAAACTGGAAGCGACCCTCTAATTGGGGTCTAACCAACTCAACATATGCGAAGTTTCAACTCTTTCTCATCAAAAAATTGATTCAACAAACATACAAACAACCCTCAGGATTCTGCTGTGAAATTCTTCTTTATCTGCCAAAGTGAATGAAAAACCCATCAACACCAGGTTCATCTTGAACTCCACATTGGTTTCAACTGCCTACTCAAAGCTGCATTTCTCATCCTTTCTCAACAAAGCACAAACACCTATTCAAATGATTTCTGCTAAGAGCTCCTTCTGAGGCTGTCAACATATCCCAACACTTGCACAATGTCTCATCTCAAATCACTTCTGAAGTCTTAATGCTTGGTTCGCTCAGGTTTCAGTCTTTTTCAGGTTTCGTGCTCAGAGTTGCTTTCTTTGCCTATGCCCAGAGACAGTTCTGCCAACCACCTTTTGCCTTTTCCAAATCACATGGCTTAGCACTGTTCACATCAACCTTCCATGCAAGTTTTCTGCCCAGGCATTTTGGCATAGTCCTCAATGTGTTGACAAGAACTACAAAAGGCCCCATCTCCCTAAGCCTCATACACAGGCTCTTTTTCTTTATATATCAATGACTTTCTAATTTACAGCCACTGAATTGATGACACTAGGTCCCACACTGTCCCACACTGTCTGCCTTCCAAAATATGAAAGGGAAAGCAACTGGTCCTCACCTTCCAGAAAACCTTCCATTTCTCCCTCTTCAGTCCTGGGACTATCATTCCATAACTGCAAGGGGATATTCAGCACCAGGTGTTAATTTTGGCTCAAATGATATACTCTGTTATGCCTAAAATGGAAATCTTCCCTCCCCTCTACTCTCCAGAATCCTTTATCCTTCATGCCGATTCTCTATAAGACAGCAACACAGGAAAAAAAACTTCCCAAACCTTGAATAGGGTATGATTGCTTTCATCCTACAAGACAATCCTGTTCAGTTTCTGGCCCCTATGGCTTGATGGACCTCGCACAACTCTAGGGATCCCTGCACAAGAGTTTCTTCCAAATTAATTGACTTTTTCACCTCAACACAATAGGAAAGGGCAATGGGCAATTCTCTCTCAAAAGCCACAGAAGAATCCCCTCTCAGCTGTCTCCTGCATGAGCTTTTGCAAACTGAGACACAAAGGAGATATCTCATTGTTGCTAAATAGAAATTTCATTCCAATTCTCCATGGCACCAGTAGGCATACAATCATTTATCCTGCTTTGTACTTTAAAATTCTTTCAAATTCCAAACTCTAGCAGAACTTGAAAACTTACCAGAGGGACATAAAACTGCTGAACAGTTCACTCTTTCCAGTATCATTCAATCACCTCAATGGCTTCAAGCAGACACCAGGCCCCAAGGCACAAAAGCACACTGGGCATATGCCTTTGGGGTTGCTGGAAGCACATGCATCCTACGAGAACTTGGGGAGAGATAAATATATACCCCTAAAAGAGCATTGCCTCTTCCAAAACACATTCTTGGTGGTGGTCTGTGACAAAGCCCTCAGATCTTTGTTGTTTATCTGCCTTTCAGAGGATATGATGCAATGTGCACACACTTCCTTGAAACTTCCTGAAGTTCCCAGACATCTGCATTGCGATGTCTACTCCCAGGCTTCCATGGACATCTCACAATGACTCCAAAATGATGAAGGCAGATGACAAGTCCCACCAAAGGTGATTGTGGGTATTGGTTTGATGATTTCAACCAGGCAGACCCCAAAGAGTGTACTCTTCATGAAAGAACACTGGGCACAAAGGATACATCCTCAAATTCCATTTGTCACACCAAGCTGAAACATCTGATCCATGCTACACTTCACTGACAAATAGGAACTTTTGGCACTTCAGCATTGCAGCTTGCTGAGAAAAATATTGCCCTCCTGACAGCCCTGACAAAATTTCACAAAAACAAAAAATTCTTTAAAAATCCCACAAATTTGTATCCCCTGGAAAATGGAGTTCCCTCTTCACAACT